>CM034349.1:56509264-56632028 GCA_019925275.1 Mytilus edulis | reverse complement strand
TTCGTCTACATAAAACTCATCAGTGACGCTCAAATCAAAATAGTTAAAAAGCCAAACAAATACAAAGTTGAAGAGCATTGAGGACCCGAAATTCCAAAAAATTGTGCCAAATACGGCTAAGGTAATCTACTCCTGGGTAACAAAATCCTGTTTATAAAATTGAAATAATTATTTTATAATTAACGTATTTATATAGTATTAATTAAGTGTCATGTTTCATTATTATATATAAATCATTATTCATCAATATTTTTATGATCATAATTGACTTATTTCTACAACAAATTGATAAACAAAATATCATCTTTTAGTTTTTAAGATATAAATGCTTTTCAAATGGATAGATATCTAAATAAAAGATAAAAATCGGCAAACAAAAATACGATTTTTTTTAATTAATTCCATTAATATTTTTATTTTGCTTATTATTTTACATTTATTATCAAAAAAATATAAATTTAATTAATATATTATAAATCATCAGCTGGTTTCACTATAACTAACCCCTAAACAACAATTTTAATTGTTTTATAAACATCAAGCCCATCTGTTGTTTGAAACTTGTTGGATAAACGTGAGTTGAATTTTTCAAATGTTGGAGAATCGTGACTAAACCATTTTATAAGCGCCTTGAATTCATAAAAGGTTGTGTCTTATTTTGGTTTCACATTTAGAAATATGGTACAGTGTTGATCAGTATTAAAGTTCAAAAAGTTTTGTAGCAGATCTGTACACTACCAGGAGCAAAGATAATTGGTATGATGATTTTAATTTGTCGTATTCGAGGTATTTTTCATATCTAGGGATACAAAAAAAAATATTGCAGACTACACTGTATCAATGATGACCTCTGTTTCGGATTATTTTTATACTTGATATTTCTGAGGATCCAAGGTATTGATATTAATACATTATGTGTTAATGTTTCAGCAGTATAGGTTCTTTGGCATTAAATCTCTTAGCATTCACTGAGTGTCATGTCTGAAAGGTTTTGACCATGGTCTTAGACATTAGAAAAGATCATTACATTCATCAAATGTCATATCTGAAAGGTTGTTTGTTATTACAGCTTGTATTTTATTGAGATCATTTGAAAGCAACAAAGAAAGACTTTTGGTTTTAATTCATTCAGGTTGTAGAAGGTATATATAGATATAGGAAGATGTGTTGTGAGTGCCAGTGAGACAACTCTCCATCAAAATAACAATTTAAAAAAAGTAAACCATTATAGGTCAATGTATATATAGCCTACAAATTAAACACAAAATATAATAATGCAATCTGCACTGCTAATAAGATAAAAACAAATTCAAAACTCTTTTCTGTAGTTTTTAGGGGTAAGGAAAACAAAAAAATGGTTAAAAGAAAAAAAAATGATAGGGTTGTATGAAAAAAGGGGGATGGTTAGTATATAGATTTTTTTGTTTCTCATTGAAAATTAACATAGCCAGAAATTAGTAGTGGTTTTGCTAATTAATATTCATAATATGTAAATGAGAATTGTACCACGTGATAGTAGTTTGAACTGGACTGGCTTGACAGGCTTGATATCATTAAAATCTTTAAAACACGGATATTTTAAGTTGCCCGTCACAGAGTCCTTATTTACAATCACTTTGATATTTCCGTAAAGTTGTCAGGCGGTCAAAATCAAAACAATGAACGCGAATTTAGTGAATTTTTCGTGCTTTGGTGAGTTTATTCTTCTTGAAATAGTGGCATTTTCATTTTACGTGGGAACCTAGAGTTCAACGACTACACATACAAGGTTTGGACTTGCTTATTCTTTGGAAATTCAAGTTTCAAATTTCACCCCGGCAACCTGTTTTTGTAATGACCTTGTAAGCCAATTTTCAACACGAAGTTTGCAAATTTGACGTTTCAGCCATTTTAGCCTGTATTTTACACTGCAATGTTAAAAGCCTCTCGCTTCGATTTTTAAAGTAGCTCAGGAACCTGTATTTTTGCAACAACAGTCATTATGTTTCGTTTAAATGGTGTATATTGTTGTGTATATTTATTTTCTGCCCCGGCAACCTGTCTATCACTTAAGTTAAAATTAAAACACACATTTTTTCAAAATTCCCTATCATTTTAATGTAATTTCCGTGACCCGTATCCGATTTCTTTAGTATAATATTCAAATAAGCAAAGTGGCGTTGATTTCTGGATATGATAAAAGTTAGTTAGTCAAAGAAGTTTAGAGTAGACAAAATGGAGCTGATTACCATAACATCTAATAGCTTTTAAAGACAATATAAATTTAAAACAAGAACATCAGTAACACTGTCAAATATGCCACTGCTGAAGGGATCATGAAACAATCCATATGGCGAAACAATAATTTACAATAAATAATGGAATGCCCTATTAGCAAAATTGATTTTGTGTAAATACATGTATGTGAAAAGTAAAATAATTGTTTTTAATAGGGATTGTAAAAGTGGTTTCTAAACATTAGCTACACAGATAATGAAGTTTTGGAAAGGTAATAGAACTTCTTGAAAATAGTATGAATAACCAACGGCTCCTACATAATTGACAGAAATTCATATATACAGACATTAAAATGATTAGGTCAGGAATAATGACAATGGCCAGACTTACGAAGATGTACAGACTGAAAATTATATTTATCACATTTACTGAGCTACCATATAACAAGCCATTTTCTCAAAAAGGTAAATAACAAAAAAAAAACGAATTCCAAGGAACTTTAAAAGGGAATGTCCATTAACAAATGTCAAAATCACAAGCTAAAACACATCAAACGAATGGAAAATAGCTGTCATGTTCCTTACTCGGACGGTACTGGGATTTTTCTTATGTAGAAAATGCTGGATTAAACCGGGTTTTATAGCTAGCTAAATCTCTCAATTATAATTCTGTTATGTTGACTATAATGCACGGGGGAAACCAGACTTCTGAGGTTAAAATGTCAAAATTTGTGTTATAGTCTTAATGACTATTTATTAAATAAAAATTTCAACAAGGAAAAACAAAATGGTACATAGAAACCCTATAGTACATAAGTAAAACAGGAATACAAAATATATCGTATCACAAAAGCACAATGGTGGGATGTATAGATACGTCAAAATTATATATAACAAAAAAAAAATGAATTAAATAGAATAGTAAGCGTCCTTTCAGATGCATTTTCTTTTAAAGAATATGGCGAACAATTTTACCAGACACAAGTTCTTTCCTTTTTCCTTTTTCCTTTTTCGATATTCAAATTTTGAAAAATATTACAAGTCCAAACTGACCTTTCTTTTTCCTTAAAATTTTTATTTTTAATTTTTTTTTTCACAAAATATTTTTTCCTCAAAAATTTTTTTTCCTCAAAAATTTTTTTTCCTCAAAATATTTTCCTCCAATTTTTTTCCTCATTTTTTTCGTTTCCTTATTCGTTTTCTATTTCTTTTTCAATTTTTTTTTTCATAAAATTTTTTTTCCTCAAAATTGTTTTTTTCCAGAAATTTTTTTTCCTACAAAAGTTTTTCCTCAAAAATGTTTTCCTCAAATTTTATTTTCCTCATTTTTTTCATTTCCTTATTTGTTTTCTATTTCCTTTTTCGATTTTCATTTCCTTATTCAGTTTCTATTTTTTTTTTTCGGTTTTCATTTCCTTATTCGTTTTCTATTTCCTTTTTCGATTTTCATTTCCTTATTCGTTTTCTTTTTCCTTTTTCGATTTCCATAACCTTATTCGGTTTCTTTTTCCTTATTCGGTTTCTATTTCCTTATTCAATTTTCATTTCCTTATCCGGTTTCTATTTCCTTTTTCGATTTTCATTTCCTTATTCGTTTTCTATTTCCTTTTTCGATTTTCATTACCTGAAATAGAAACCGAATAAGGAAATGAAAATCGAAAACGGAAATATAAAACCGAATAAGGAAATGAAAATCGAATAAGGAAATAGAAACCGTATAAGGAAAAAGAAACCGAATAAGGAAATGAAAATTGAAAAAGGAAATAGAAACCGAATAAGGAAATGAAAATCGAAAAACGAAATAGAAAACGAATAAGGAAATGAAAATCGAAAAAGGAAAAAGGAAATAGAAAACGAATAAGGAAACGAAAAAAAAAATTTGAGGAAAAAGAATTTTGTGAAAAAAAATTTGAAAAAAAAAATTAACTTTGGACTTGAAGATGTAGCATGATTTTCAATGAGACAATTCTCGACAAGAGATAAACTGACGTATAAGTAACCAACTATCGGTCACCGTATATACTGTGTGTACATTTTTCCTCATCCTAGCTAGTAAAAGATTTTATTGCATAGCAACATAATATTTCCCACAGAAAGTTAGCGTGCAATAAATTCCAATATTGCACTAGTGCAATAAATCTTTAAAATGCATGACGTCATCAACGTCAAAATCTCAGTTTAAACCAATTTGTACTTTCAAATATTATATTGCTATACAATAAAAGGGTTATTGCATGAATATTGGGGAATATTGTCCCTCGTAGAACATATATTGCACTCACAAGCTCGTACAACATAAAATTCTACTAGGGACAATATTCCCCAATATTCATGCAATAACCCTATATTATAGAATGTTAATTGTTTGACAACACTTACCTTTTAATTTTTGAAGGAATATAAAACTACACTAAAATGGTGTGTCACATTAATGCTGTTTGGTATATTGTATTTATCACAAAAGGGATTAAAGTATTCCTGAGTTATTAACCACAATACCAAATATAAATAGCACTTATAATGTAGATGTGTACTTTCAGGTACCATATTTTTTAACCCAATGCTACGAGTATAGCAAATATTGACCAAAAATGTAGATAATTAGATTACGACTTCATCAGAAAAGACAAAGGGTTCGGATTTGATATAAACATACCATTGAATAAAGTAAGCTTAACAGTTTTGTTGTGTGTTTGCATGTGTTTATTTTGTTTCATATATTGTTGTCTGTTAAATGCTGATTTTCGTTTGAAATTGTCAATCAAGAAAATTTATTGTAACCTGTATAAACTGAAAAAAAACAACATATTAGATTCTATGATGTTCTTTTTTATTCTCTGTATAGAGACTCTCAATTGAAAAGAATTACAACTATTTCAGAAAACTTGACAATGGCTGGTTTATTTTTAGCCTATTGTACTTTGATAAGTACAACACCTTCAAGTTAGATTCATTATACTCTGAACATAAAATGGACAGATTATTTCTTAAGTCTCTAAAGTAATATGATATGCATTGCTTGTTAATCAAAGATATTTTTTATGAAGGAAATATCTGGTAATAAATGTTGAATAGATTGGAACGTGTTGGTGCTAGTTATTTCTGTACAAAACCAATACTTTTCATTTTAATGTATATTTTCACCAATGAGAAAATGGAATTGGAGAATGACAATTTCATATTTGTTTTTGAGGAATTATAAGCTTAAATTAATTCGAAAATGGCACTACTTCTTTGTCAACAGTTTATATTAGATAAACGTGTATATTTGATTAACAGGATTAAAGCCAGCATTTGAAACGAGATTATTGTCATAATTATTGAGGAGATCATTGAACCAATATATATATGTACTCAACTTAGTTCCCTTAAGTAGGTTTTTTTTACCGTTGATATTGACCTTTTTAGTATAATTAACAAAAACATTTCAATCAGTGATAGAAAACAATGCCTAATAACTAATTTTCAGGCGTGGCCTTGCAAAAGCACATGCAAAACAAGTAAGATTATAGAGCGAGGTTTACCCTTTTTTTAATTTCCATGCAACCACTTGTTAATTAATAAAGATTTGTCTTTGCTGAGTTAAATGATTTTGAGTATTGAAGTAGTTCTGACAGAATCAGTTAACACAATCTACATTCTGCGTATGTTCACCCTTTCTTTCATCTAAAATGGTTTTTCTATCGCTTTACGCTGTGCGTTTGACGAAGATCAGATGACGTGTGTCATGGTTGATA
Organism: Mytilus edulis; assembly: GCA_019925275.1. NCBI lineage: Eukaryota > Metazoa > Mollusca > Bivalvia > Mytilida > Mytilidae > Mytilus > Mytilus edulis. Next base: position 56,626,075 of record CM034349.1, on the reverse strand, counting down.
TAAAGATATGATGATTTTGTAGGATTGAGAATGAGACAAGTGTCCATCAAATGACGTAGAAGTTAGCAACTATAAGGTGACTACCCACAGAAGAGCTGTCGGCAAAATAGAGTGCAGGAAATAATAATGCAAATGTAGCTCATTTATGATTATTTAAATCAGATAAGGGATTTTCGCTTAAAAGAAGTACTTGGTATTTGTGTTTTATACCGAACTCATTAATGAAGGTTCTCCTGCTATTTTTGTGTCATTTTGCGAAAACTATACTACATAGAATAAAATAGAATAAAACTGTGAATAAAATTATTGATCAGTATAAACTTACAGGTACGCAAAACACACGTTTTATTTTCTTAAGACTCATAAGTGGTACTAGAAACAAACCAATTGGAAGGCCATAAGGAAAAAGAAGAGCAATAGAAACAAAAAATCTTAATTGTGCCAAAAACGGTGTAAGCAAAAAGCCTAGGATAAAAATGTGTACGACCGACGTGCGTTTCGTGTACAAAAAAACAATCATGCAGTGAACCTCGAACCAAGCACGTTCAAAGGGTCACATATAAAGTACGTTTTAATTATTTTTCTTACACTCTAGCTATAACCACATTTTTGTGTTAGTAATATGTGTTGTTTAAAATTTGATTTCATGTGCAGCGTTATATTTTGTTTGTCTTTATCTTTATTTCATATCAGTATGTCTATTTTTCTTCTACTTAAAAATCTATAACACACGTGATGTTTTTCAAATTTCTATAAGTCAACTGCCCATTTCTCAGCAGTCACATATCATCTGTTACATCTTATGGTGTTTCCCATTAAAATGCTAGTCTTATGCATGTTCATAGTTTACCGACTTCGTCAATTTAGATAAACGCATGAAAATAAAAATCTTCAAAATGAGAACAACATGTGACAAAATTTCCAAAGCGATTTTCTGACTTTACTTTCAACAAGAACGCTCATAGCTGAATATTTGAAAGCCAAGGATGTAAAAGAACCTAGCTATATGATAAAAAAGAACAACTAACACAAATAGCAAGGAAACGTTTATTCTGCCGATGCACCTTGCATTGCATTAAATGAAAGAAATGATAAATTAAATGCGGGGGTGGGGGTGAAAGTGTGTATCTCGAAAAATAATTGTCAACTAGTTTTGGATAATGTTCCAATTTTTTGCGTATGTCTACCATTAATATTGTGGAGCTACAGCAATCACTGAACGTATTTTCACTCGAAATAATCTTTCGGTGAGAACAACTTTATCAAAATAAGTCTTTAATCGTCACGCAGAATAATGAATATAGCTCATCGTTTTTATCTACACTTTTTGAATCTAATATGACAAAAATCCTGGGGTCGATTCCACAGTTATAATTACAAATGTATCTGGTGTTAGCTTTACTTATAGGTTAACGTTAAACGACATCCGTTCGTTTGTTTAGGAAATTTATATCCGAGTAAGGCTATTGTCTTTAACCCTTAACATTGCATACTATAAACTCTCTAATCTGAAGGAGAAATAATGCCACTTCAAAGTCACGTTTCTATAGCTGCAGCTGTTTCATGCAAAGCCGGTTTTGACTAATTTTCACAAGTTGTTTTTCATGAGGGTTCAGTTCATTTACACCCCAGCTCTATTGTTATACTTCATAGTTTGTATTTTTGAAACACGTGTAAATTGAATAGATCTATTGTTACGAATAACAATGGATTTTGACCACAGGCTGTGACAAGCGGGGTTTCTGGAAACCCCTGCTTCTACATCCCGCAAACAAAGTCCATTGTTTTTCGTAACAATAGAAATTGATTATTCTTTAAATAGCATGAACATAAGAAATTACTTACAGTGTTCACTACAAATTGTTTCAAGATATTAAAAAAAAATATTTAAGGAAATTCCAATAGCGAAAAAAAATTAAGCATCTATTTTAAATTTAAAAAAAATCCTTCAATTACTCCTTTGCTAAAAGTAATATTTTTATCCCAGTCATATGTTTAAAAGATCAATGAATTTGACTTATTGGAACCCCGGCCCCTTTCTTTTGAGTTTGGAACCCCAGCTGGATCAACCCCTCTTCCGCAAAAGAGAGAATTACGAAATATAAAATATGTATTTTTGTATGCTGAGCGTGCCTGGTAGTTGGGTTTCTATTGCAGACACACTTATCCCTTTGTAGGTCCGAATATGAATGTTTATTCATTCTCGGGAAGAAGGAGGCTTTTTTCTAAAAAACCGTAAGATAAAAAATATAGTTATGATTAGAACCTTTATTAAACTGATACAGGTAAGTACTTTGGGTTATAATATTGCCTTTTTCTTTTAAATTAGTCTCTTCTACCAAATCCAACGCTTGCTAAGAAATGTCGTCCGTCTCATACCCTTCCATATTGACAACTGCATACAAGGAGCATGACGTATTTTTTTGTGTTTAATATGAATACACGATACGGTCAACCTTGACCTGCTGATCCATATGCAAAACAACCTTGACATTGGTAAAACATACTCACTTGTCAAAGTTTGAACGAAGATAACCAAAAAAGGTTACTAGTGGGTTTTCATGTAATAAAAAAAATCTTATAAATCATGGTTTGATATTGTCAATAAAATATATGCTATCGTTTTTTGGTTTTTTTCATTTGATAATCAATGTTAACAGTATATAGTTTAGAATGGAGTGTAAGTTAGTTATACACCTTGGGATACGGCATGTCTGGATAAGAACCCCTTCGGCCTCCGGCCGACGGTGTTTCTTATCCAGACACACCTTTCCCTCGGTGTATAACTATTACAGATCTCGATCAAAGCTGTAAATAAAGTCAATTTTGATTATCGCATAAATAACATCGGGGGGGGGGGGGCACTTGCTATTTAATTAGTGGTAGGGATGAGCCGCTGGAATAGGTCCTTTTTTCATGCTCTATGATATATGAAAAGGGTGAGAAATTCAGATTAAATATATCAATAGGTTGATATTATCACTTGCTTGATTATATCATAAGTATCTGAAACTAATCAGATGTCCGTATTTATTCTTGATTCGGTCAAACCACAGTCGTAAATGCATCAGATATTTGTCAAACCAATTGAACTATATTTATTCTGATGTGGTATTTCCAATGATGCCAGTGATAGATGCAATAAATCCAACTATTTTGACATTTGCACCTAATTAACATTCAAGGGTTTGTATACATAAAACCTGATAACAATTATTTAAAGAAATTCCATTGTGACATCGTCCTTTAAGAGGGAACGGCACTGAAACTTTTTATCAGTTTTTAATTAATATTTAAACATGTTAAAATCAGTGAAGGTGTTACACTCTGGGGTGATATTACAATTATCTTACCACAGACGTAATACCATCTATGATCTGACCAAACATCTTTTATATGTATTGCATTTTGGAATTGAAATATCTTCATAATGAAAGATGTAAAATGGGCAATTAGAAAAAGTGTTTAAGATGTGACGAATCTATTGGAAAAGAAGGTGATATTATTGCGACTATTTTGCTTCTTAACAAGATGATAAGGGGGGGAAATATTGAAATATATCTATAGGTCTGTTTTTTGTTAATTAATATATGACAATGTATATATTTTTTATTAACAAAATATATGAAAAGGGTGGGGTACTTGATGTCTCAGCTGCTCAACCCTACCAAAAACAGTTTGAAGTGGCCCCCCTGAGTAAATAACAAGCTCACTAATTATCAACACGTGCTGGACAGCCGTGATCTATATTTAGTAAAATTTGGCTAAACGTATGTGAATGCAATTACATTTATGCCAGATGCTTAATATAAGTTTTTGACATTTGAAGGTTCTATTAGCTCCTAGATATGAAGGTGCTGTTTTTCAATTTATACTCACGTTTCCTATTCACGTTTCACCAAAACATGTCTGTCACATTTGAGGTTGTTGTTTATGAACGACGTATGACTTGTATCCTGGATAATGAACTCATAGGAAAAACAGTTTCAGGACTTATAATAATCAGTATTTAGAGAGATTCATTTGAGGCAAAAAAGGGAACAAATATTTGATTTCTAGAACGATTATAAATACAAAATAATTATACAAATTTTATGTCATCATTTGAAAAAAACAAAAAATATTTAGAGGTCCAGTTGTTCATATCTACTTTTATAAAATTTAAACTAATTGAAAGGGTAATTGGTTGAAAAATCACTTACCTAGTTTGATTTTTAGTTTTCTATGTTGTGTTTTGTATACTATTTATTGTCTTTTTTTGTCATGGCTTTGTCATTTCATTTTCGACTGATGGGTTTGAATGGTCCTTTGGTAAAATTTGAAAAACAATAGATAACCCTAGATGTATAAGGCAAAATATTTGGTTCGCAATGTTTTTCATCTTCGATATTTATTTGGGCTTTTTCACTTTTTGATTAGATTGTCATTGATGGATCTTTTATTAGACAAAACCTGATTCTGGCATAGTTTTTAAATTATGGTATCTATAATGAGTTTATATTATATCATTGATCCTTAAGGAATAGGATCACACAGTGTTTACTTAATAAAATAAAAATAAAATCAGTGTTTTTATTACCACAAATGTATATTTAACCGATAATAATTAAAGGTAACAATGTTATTTGATTTAAAAAGTTAGATAGGCTTTGTGAGTTTTGTCACTCGAAACGAATGGGATGTTTATACAAACGACCATGCGAACTTGTGACTTTTCATTCAGCAGTTCCGACGGTTAAATATGTGTGTTAAAATACCTGGCATCACACAGGTATTGCAATAACCACACATCGTTTTCAATATAATGGAATTTAATGCGACTGTCATACAAGTGTAGGTTTAGCTAGCTGAGAAACCAGGTTTAATCCAATATGTTCTACTAAGAAAATGCCTGTACCAAGTCAGGAATATCACAGTTGTCTCTGATGAAAGTAAACCTTAGAGCTATTAATTTTGCCACTTGATTAGGGACTTTCCGAGTTCAGTATGTTTGTGATTTTACTTTTTGCTGTATATTTGCTTTCCTTTATTTAGCTATCTGGTTGACGAGAATTTCTGTTCAAATGGAAATAAATTGCGTTAATCTTCCTTAATATAATACTTTAAAAGTACCACTTGCTAAGAGCTGTTCAAACGATTTATAGATTATGCAAAACGCTTGAACTATCATGTAGATATGTGTTGTCTGTTTTTCAAATCCTTATATAAAACAGAATGTATTTGAATAACAATTAACCGAGCTCTATGCAAAGAGCTTTAAAATTACACATATATAGAGAGCTCAAACACATGATGTCTAACTAATAATGCCCTTATAACGACATTTTAAATTATTTAACACTAATAGACCACTTTCGAGTTCATCCGTCACCAGAAAAAAACTCGTCAATTATACGCGCCTTTATGACGTCATTTACCAGATAAAGGGGGTCGCCTGTATCCCTGCACTATTTACGTTCATCAAGCGTCTTAGTGATCGTCATTGTGCAGGATAAACAAGAAATAATGGTTGTTCTGTAGGTACTTAATGACAATTCCCTTATGACAGCAATACTGATTGTCAATTTTGAGAATTCAATTTGCCGAATAATTCGTACAATATTGAAATATAGTTTTCCAACCACTCGCTCAACGTTGGAACGGAAGTGACGACGCCCCTAAACGCACAAATGACGTTCACTAAAACCAGAGTTTTTGACGGAAATGCATCGAACTCGAAAATTGTCTATTGCTACAAACTGCACAGAGTGCCTAAAACAATTATATAAATTACTGCTATTAAATGTAGAATCCAAAGGAAGATGTAGTAAAAATGTACAGTAAAATGGTAGTTGTTTTACTTCACAATATATATGCCAAGTGCTGATTATGCCTCTCATTTGGACACATAAACTGAATTTCACCTGTCATTAGTAAACAATAAGTTGATTTTCCTTCTTGGATTTGGTAATTACACCATATATATCCAAATTTGTAGATTTCGTCTTTAAAGTGATTAGTCTTGCAGTGTATAAATGTCCAGACAATATCAGATTTGCAACTTGAAATAAATGAACAGTTTGATCAAGCAGAAGGTAAAATGAAATATTTTGATGCTTGCGTGGTATATAAAAAAAAACTTAACTCCTCCTCGTTCACAACACACCCTACACCATCAAAGTTCCCTACAATTGTAGTTTTTCGTGTCCCTTTATTGCGTATATACATCTTAAATGTTGTACCCTCAGACTTTTTTCTACATATTAACGGTAACTGTTTATTATGTATATACAAACGTTGTGCATGATGTTGTTGGTTGATTCTGGTTCTGTTCTTTTTGTGATATCATTTTATCATAGATTACCTCAAGTTGTGGAAATCGATTTAATATTGTTTACCCTTTAAGTTATTTCACATAAAAATGCAGTACCGTCGCAAGTAATGTAGGAAGGAACAATTGGACGGAAGTACATGTATACGGTTATCCATAGATTTGTTTTCTCGATGTGCAAAACTTTTGTTATAGGATGTTTAACTTTCATGGTACATATCATCTGTCATTGTAAAATTTCTATATCTTAATTCAACCTCAATACAAATATATCTGACACTCTGCAAGTAAATCGAAACTTTTTTTACCCTTGGTTAATTTGAATAGAATTGTATTTTCCTTGGCACATAATTTGTCGAAATACACCCATTCAATTACTTGAACCTTGGCTTGACAATTATTTCCAGTCATCTAAAGTTGCTTGCTTAAATTGTTTAACTTCTGATATAAATTTTATAATATATTAATCTACTCCTGAATTGTCCGTAAAACGGCTAATATAATTCCAGGTTTTATTAATTCAATGAAACGGTTTTCGTCGCTGTTTGGGATTAGTCTTTCAATTACCTCAATTTCGTGCACAAGTTTATATTGACGAAAAGTTCCGGCTTCGCTAGTACAGGAATTATTTTCATCACGACAATTATAACATGAATAGCAGGACAAATTGCGAAGTAAAACGTTCCGTGGACTTGTATTAAGTCTTAAGATATTGGTGAATGCACCTTACCTAAGTGACGACTTTTTATGATCTGTTTCGTAGTACTTCTGCAACATCAATTAAAAATCGCATTTTACATTTAGAGGACTGTCTTGGTGTCTCCATTTGTTTTTGTCTTTGCAAAAGTTGAACGAAGTTCATGTAATGAGATTTGTTTTTCATTTCTCCATTCTTTTAAATAAATCGTTAAAAGCTATAAATGTTTAATAGAAATTGCAAAACATAACCTGGGTCGAATCTATGTCCCGGCCGGAGTCTAAATTAACATGCACTATTCTTTTTTTCGGCAGCCATCAACATCTTTTTTCCAATTTTCACCACACGATTTGTTCTAATTATCATGAACATTTAATTGAAACTTTAGCACATGTAATGTCGGAAATTAGCGTTTTTCGGATTTTTCGACGTTTTCAGACGTTTGGACAAAATAGCTACCTTTTTGTAATGTGTTGAAGCATTTTATTTCTTTAAGACCCAATTATGTAGTTAATTATAAAATAATCTTGGCATTTTGTACTCTTGGTGTATCTAACTTTTGATCAATTATGAATAACTTGAAATATCAGTTAAAAAATACGCGTTAACTGCTTTGAAAAATGAAATATAAACTTGGACAAAATGGCTACCGCTTGAAACACGACTGTGTAGATAAGTTTTTATAAAATCTGCAATATTTGAACTTATGAACAAATAGGCAAATATTTGTACTTTTTTGTCTTACTCTTTTTATTAATTTCCCGCTCTATCTACTTGTAAATTCACTTTCAGTCGTTAAGTTACCGAAAGACGTCGTTCGACATTTTTCTTATTCCAGCTTAATAAGCAGCCACCGAGTCAAATGAAATTTGGCAGAATATCGGCTTTAACGCCACAAAGAACCGACACATGTTGTTATTCCTGCCAAGTGTCCGGAAGATCAGAGAATAAGAAATAGGATCACTATACATTAGAGTTAAAACAGTTTTTAATAAATGAAACGTTGGACATCCGTTTTTTTTTTTTTGGTGTTTTTTTTTACATAACTTTGTTATTTTAATCCTAAAATATACTAGATATTACTTAGTATATGATAAAGAGCTATAAAACATAATTTAAAACATATATTGAATTTGTTTTAATAATGGTTCGTGTTTGCTAACATTTTTATTTTGTTTTGTGGAGGAAATTTCGAAGATTCTGTTTTAAATCCGAAGGGTTGTAGGAACAACGTGCGTATCGTTAAACCAATAATTCTTTGTAAAGATTATGACTATGTGTTCATTTTTACAGTACATGCTCTAAGAACAGGCTACTTTATGATTTTACAAATGACAAATTTTCCTCAGATGTTAATGGTCTGACTGTATTGTAGGTCAAATGAAGCATTGATGTTTGTCTGAACAAATTAGGGTCAGTCCAATAATTTTGGCAAGCCTGCCAATTTTTTCCTTTCTTTATTTTTGCTTCCCAGCCCTACCGATGACGCGGTGTAGAAGGACATAGAAATACTGGACTTCTTCAGCTCGTCCGTCCATCTCTCCCACCTGTCTTATTAGCACGCTCACGTGTACAATGCTCTCAAGATTTTAATAAAACTGATGTCTTAGATTTTATGTGGGCATTGTCTCGGACTGGTTCGGATATCAGTACCGATAAAAAAAAATGGAAAAAGTTATGCCCCTTCAAAGCACTAAACATATGGAAAATTGCTTGTTCGCGCTCCCATATGCAAAATTCTTCCCAGATTTTTATAAAATTTAAGGTGTTTATGTAGCAATATATCAAATAAAATCGAAAATGAGTGCCGATGGACCATTTTGAAAAGACTAATGCCTATAGGAAACATTAGTTATATGGAAAAAATGTAATACATACGCTCTCACGTAAACAATTTTTACCAGATTTTTATAAAACTTATATCATAGGTTAAAAATAACAATTTCGGAAAGCTCAAAATTCAGTGCCAATGAGGAATTTTTAAAAGATTTTATACCCATGGAAATATTAGTTACTTATAAGTTTGAATAGTAAGAGCCCTCAAATGCAAACAGTGTTTCCAAATTTTTTATCAAAGTTATCTCATATGTATTTGAAAAATTCAATGCCAGTGAAATATTTTTAAAAGAGTATTGCCCCTTAGAAAAAAATTGTTATATATGAAGCAATAAATTTACAAAAAAGAATAAAAAAAGTGTGCTTTCATCAATTAGCATGTAACAATAGAATAAAATTAACATGTCTAGGTCTGGTGGACATGTGTTGGTTTTTTTTGTTCACAAAATAAATGTCTCACGGTCATCATCAGATTCTATATAAATTATGAATTGTCTTTGCATAATGATCAAATAGCCATTTGTTTAAACACGATATCAAAGAAATATTAGGGTATGTAATATATGTGTTCATACAAATTGAGCTACACATATTGTAGGTGAAGACTTCGAACATGATAAGTTCCTGACGTTGTCTAGTTCTCCCATTTAAAAAAATCCTAGATCTCAATAGTAAATTCGAATAAAAGTGTTGATGATCCGAATCTTTTCGGTCTACATGCGCTTTTCTTTTATTTTGTTTACATTATTTGTATTTTCAGATAATTTGTTGTGGCATATTACTAGTTACCTTTTTAGTAATTCATAGAATTATCATTACAAAAAAAAGAGTGCATACTTATATGCTGGATGGCGCTTTTGCATGCTAAAAAGGAAATTATACAAAAATTGAATAGAAAAAATCAAACAATGAAAATATTTAACATTTTAGCCACAGATGGATTGGTTTTAGTTATTCAAACATCCCTTCCTAATCTTGAAGAAAATAGAATAATTTCCGACCAATTGTCTCATTACAAACAAGATTTGAATATGAAGTAAAGTTATCATATATATAACGCCGGGAAATACAGAGAATAAGAAATTGAAAAAAAAATATTTAAGTCGTCCTTTTGGCCATCTTCCTACTTTGCTACATATATGAACAGGTTTCGATTAATGATCTTGCAATAATTTTTTTTAAAAAACCAGGAGAAAGTATTTGCACTATGCAACAGTTTTAACTTTAGTAAAATTTTCAGTACTTTTTTATATAACGGACACCTCGTTGAAATATCAATACCACAAGAATTCAAAGTGTGCGGTCGAAAGTTTATATTCTTAGATAAACAAAAGGAAATGTAATGAAACGTGCAATGAATAGGTGATAATGAAATACTCCTTAATAAAACACAATAAACATATTTTTCAACTCAGGTGTCTGTAAATTCATCACTTTGTTTTAAACAAGTTACGCTTTGATTTAAACTGTGCATTTTTCATTGTTTGCAAACATAACAAATCAATTCAATTGATACAGCAACCCAAAAGAACAATAATTACATAAATGATATTTTCAGGTGTGTCCATACAATTTTTATACATTTTGTGATTTTGCCATTTCTATACAGTTGAGTAATTATCAAAATTAAATCTATAAATTATTAACCTTACAAGTTCTACAAATACTAGGCTGGTTTTTATGGAACGCCGTAAATGCCTTATATGGTACTTCCTTCTTTGTCATGATGAGATTTTTCTTTATCATGATGAGGTTTTTCTTTAACATGAAGATATTTTTCTTTTTTATGATGAGGTTTTTCTCTATTATTATGAGGTTTTTCTTTATTATGATGGGCTTAATACCCAAAGAGTTCCCATGTCGTTGCACTCCCCGATACCATATCGGAACCCCTTTCTTCTTAGATTTTTCTTTTTCTTAATTCTTGGTATTCAGGGGGTGGTAATTTATACATATAATAAAACGGCTGGTACCGAGCCTTCTATTTCGTCCCATACATTTTCCAAAATGCTGTATACAAAATTTATCCGGAACTTTTGGTCATAAATAATTTTGTGATTAAGAAATACGAGGCATCTTTTTCAACCCAGTTCTTGATATTATATATATTATATATATTCTAGAAGAGGGGTTATTTTCATGTGCCTTACTATGCAATGATCTTTAGAAAATCCACTTATTTTACCTTTCAGAGAATGAAAGTAGAATGTAATTATTTTTAAAAAGTTGATTATCTGTACCGATATATACTAATAGATAAATGTTTTTTTTTTCTATATTTTCGTGTGTCTTATAATGATCAACTAAAGGTCGTTGATCATTATAAGGCACACGAAAATATAGGGAAAAAACATTTATCTATTAGTGTACATTGGTACAACTGAAAGTTCCGGATAAAACTTTTGTATTCAGCGGCTTGAAAAATGTATAGAATGAAATAGAAGGCTCGGTTCCAGCCTTTTTAAAAGATGAATTCTAACCTTCGGATACTAAGAATTAAAAAACGAAACATCCAAGAACAAAATCGTTTCCTATATAGAATCGGGGAGTGCAAAGACGTAGGAATTGTTTGGATATTAAGCGCATCATAATAAAACCTTACCATAATATAGAGAAATACCTCATTATATTAAAGAAAACTGTCTTAATAATAAAGAAAAAACCTCACCATAATAGAGAAAAAGCTCATCATAATAGAGAAAAAGCTCAATATAATAGAGACAAAGCTCAATATAATAGAGACAAAGCTCGTCATAATAAGGAAAAACCACATCATGAAAAAGAAAAACCTCATCATGATAAAGAAGGAAATACCATAAGCCAGTTACGGCGTTCCATATGTTTAAGTCTTTTTTGGCAGAAACTATAATAGACAGAAATTAATCTAAATTTATATCATTAAAATAAGCAGCAAAATTAGATGTACATGTATGTTTGTCTTGCATAGGTCTTCAGCTAGTTTTAAATCTAATTATTGGACTTGCTTTTGTTATTTTAATTTTTATGCAAACATAGCAGGTGAATAGGGTTAGGGTTAGGGTTAGGGTTAGGGTGAGGTAAGGCGTTAGTGTTAGGGTTAGGGTTAGAGTATAACTGACCGGTTTTGAAATATAAACATTTTTTTCAACTCAGGTGTCTATAAATTCACCACTTTGTTTTAAACAAGTTACACTTTGTTTTAAACTGTGCATTTTTCATTGTTTTCAAACATAACCAATCAATTCAATTGATACAGCAACCCAAAAGAACAATAGTTACATAAATGATATTTTGAGGTGTGTCCATACAATTTTTATACATTTGTGATTTTGCCAAATTTCATGGTAGAGGGGTCTAAATACAGCACAAACAACATTTTCCAAAAACCCCATTTTTTTTTAAAGTGAAAAGTATATTTTGATAAAATGCATTTGACTAGCATGTCGAACAATTGATGTTCTTAAACCCTGATGACTGCCATTGACAATTGCCAAATAAATGGATCACGAGATGTAACAAAATGGATCTTATTATTAATTTTTTATCAACAGAAAACACTATACTTGCAGATTAGATAGTATACCGCAAACCTGGGGTGAATATTGATGTTTATAATAAATACCAAATAACACTCTTCAGCACATATACTGTCCCTTCAGTTGGACAGCAATTGCATTAACGGTACAAATACTACACTTGGTGGGCATTTCTACAATAAACCTTTTTTTTATAAAGTGATGCATAATGCTAATATTTTTGAAATACATAAATAATGGCATAATTGAAGAGATGATTAAAACCAACGAGAACAAACAAATATACCACGACCGACATATTGGCATCTGGGATTGGTCCCAAAATAACATTAAAAAAAGGAACAACTGTTTTTAATATGCTATTGATATAACTGTTATTAAATTACATACCTGAAATATCTTTTAACTCACCATTCCATCAAGTTGTTATAAAATCTTGAGTGATCAGAAACAATACGATGTGTTTATCCACTGCATAGATTTTCTTTAGGTTTTCGGCACAACTTTTTTTTACTTTTGAATCATGAATGATTTTCATGTTCGTTTTTGATATGGCATTCTAATGATTTTCTTTTGGATTGGTGAATCTGTTGAAGACATTAGCCCGCGCCTGACAGACAAAAATAAGCCTAGCACTTATTAAGTAGGTTTAGAACATCATTTTTTGTTGAATAGTTTCTATTTATTCATTTAGGAAAAGGATAGCCTTTGTAGATAACACAGGGGCATTTTAGCTATTGCTGATCGACAAATATATCAGTATAAGATTATTCTGAAGTCTGTTTTGAAGGTGAATTTAAAAGGTAAATGTCTTTTTAGCAATTACTCGAATTAAAGAATTTGAGGAGTTTGTTAAAATTATTGTCTGATTGTTTGTCATGTAAATGTTCGAACGTCGAATAAATAAACTCATCATAGATAGACACCAAGATTGATATTTTTTTACTTTCATCCGACGCGCGTTCGTATTCAAGAGACTCATCAGTGACGTTCGAATAAAAAAAAGTTAAAAACGCCGAATAGAGTACGAAGTTGAAGAGCAATGAGGACCAAAAACTCATAAGAAAATTTGCCAAATACAGCATTACTTACAAATTTCTGTTACGGTACTTTGTTAAATAGCAAACGAGATATGTTCAGAGGGTGGAGATATATTTATAGCCCATAGAATCCATTACAAACAAAAGATATTACGAACAAAAGATATGAAAAATTGATTATAATAGGATTCCAAGGTAAAGTATTTCGTCAAAATAATTGACAGGAACTCAATGAATTATACGCCAGACTTTTCTTCTATGAAGTTACCTTTAAAATTTGTAAAAAAAAAATCATGCTTTTAACAACACAGATTGTATGTTGTTAACACTAATATTAGGGTTTTTCACTTACCCTATACGTATAGATTTTCTAGAAATGTGAATTTTAATGCTCTCATATCGACATCAATTTTGAAAATACGAAAAATATATCAACCTTAAATTGAGACAATAGTAGTTTATCGATGTTCCAGAAATTTCATATGTTCAAATTTTTAATACCTTTTCACCATCGTATGTGACGTAATTTTTAATGCCTTTTCACCGTCGTATGTGACGTCATTTTCATAATTTACTGCGTTGAGGCCTGGACTGAGTCGGGTGTTTCTATTCTGTGTTGGTCATTCATTATGTATTCGTGTTTGTTTTATGTAATGAGTTAATACTTCAGTTTTATTATGTATATCTGTTATATTCATTTGATAAAATTTACTGTTTCCAATAGCATTAATTGTTCTAAATAATTAGGATGTTCTTATCCCAAGCATACAAACTTAGCCGTATTTGACACAACCTTTTTCAACTTTTGATCTTCAGTGCTGTACAACTTTGTACTTTTTTTCGCTTTCGATCTTTTATATCTGAGCGTCACTGGTGAGTCTTGTGTGGACGAGGCGCGTTTTTGGCGTATTAAATTTTAAACCTGATGCTTTTTGTAATTCATTAATCATGTGTTTCTTTGTCTAATACGTTTTCCTATTTATTTGTATTGTAGTCCTGTAATATTATGTTGTCATTTCAATGTTATATTTAACATTGCCATTAAAGTGCGAGGTTTGGCATGCCACAAAACCAGGTTCAACCCACCATTTTTTCCTTTAAAAATGTCCTGTACCAAGTCAGGAATATGGCCATTGTTATATTATAGTTCGTTTCTGTGTGTGTTACAATTTAACGTTGCGTCGTTTGTTTTCTCTTATTTTTGAGTGTAAATTGACATTGCGATAAGACGTGTCACGGTACTTGTCTATCCCAAATTCATGTATTTGGTTCTGATGTTATATTTGTTATTCTCGTGGGATTTTGTCTGATGCTTGGTCCGTTTCTGTGTGTTTTAGTTACATTGTAGTGTTGTGTCGTTGTTCTCCTCTTATATTTATGCGTTTCCGTCAGTTTTAGTTTGTTACCCCGATTTTGTTTTTTGTCCATGGATTTATGAGTTTGAACAGCGGTATACTACTGTTGCCTTTATTTTTCCAATCACGTAACTTGATTTAAAAGAAACAAATCAAAGTGTCAAGCGAGGTATTATATCATTTGTTTTTAATTTTTAAAGACCAAAGCTGTCTATTAAAAATTTCAGAATATGAAATGGTGAACTTTCTTTCACGATAATGTTGTGAACCATTTACAGAATTTGTTTTCCAAAACAGTTTTTGCTAGATATAGAGATGCTCATTGGTGCTTTGATTAGATAAATCTATATTCTTGAGAGTATATGCATATGCGCATCTTTTAGATTTAAAATGATTTGCGATACTTGAAATAGACTGTTTTGCAATTACTTTCTTACATTTAAAAGATGTATTATATCTCGTAGATTCAATCTATAATTTATATAAAATAAGTATATAAGAATAATATGTCATTTGCAACATAAGTACTGCTTTTTTGTTGGTCAAATCAATAAAGACCGAATGTCCAACCGCTGTGGCATCGCCCCTGGGGTTGTTCATACTCAATAAAGACACCAAGCTAATACTAGAAGCGAATTAAATCAACATTCCATGATTAAAAAAAAAGATTTAATACCATGGACAAAAGTCTCAAATAACATGAGCTCAGAATTCCGGAAATGTAATGAACTTCGATAGATATAGGTTTCAACAAATACTTAAAATGTCCTACGGTCTAAATTAAGATAGAAGTCGACAACACAATGGAATTTCCTGCTGTAACCTTATATCAATGCATGGTATTGCTTTAACTTGTTTACTTGTTCTTATTTGATAATGCGTGAAATATCTGACATCTGATAAAGTTACGTGTATTTTAGTACAGGTATGATCATCCTTACAATTCCTACATGGACAATATTTATTATCACAAGATTGCAGACGAGTACATTTTTCATTTTTTTCTTGGACTGAATTTTCATTGTTTGGATATATTGATTTTTTTCTGATGGAAAACAAGCATTTTGGCTTTTAATCACTTTTTCTGCGATAAATAGTCTTTGGATATCCGTTTTTATAAAATTAGACAAATTCATTAAAAAAAAAAGTTTTCAATGGATAAAAAAAAAAAATATTATACACTGTCTTTTCTCAAAACCTGAAAAAAAAATGGTTTTAGTTTATTTGGTATACAGACTTTATATAGGCATTCCAGATTCATAAGAATTAATAATTCAATATCACGTGCTTTATTAGGGACGCCTTTAAGCAATTTTCAATTACAACAGATTTATCTTGGTTGGGAATTCGTGTGTTTTTAAGATGGCTCGAAATTTCATAGCATATCAAGGGTTTTGGAATGGTGGGAAACCCTCTCGGTTGAGATAAATAATAAAATTAACAGGTAATGCAGACTATGTTTGTATTCACTAAACCAACTGTCAATAACATATGACCTCTGACCTTAGTACGGGCTTCTTATTCAACGAAAATCTCAGATTGTAACATTACACCGAATCAAGTATACACCGGAAAGAGGACAAGGCAGTATACTGTAGTCAAAAGGTTCATTAAATATAAATTTCTATGTTATTTATTGTCAAATAGATTGATAGATTATTTAAAGGAAGCAAAAATTTGAATCAACAGTTACAGCACCTTCCATCTTCAGAAGCTGGTAACTTGAGATGGTTTTGCCATTTGTTTTAATCTTACAACATTCTGAGTGTCTGCATGTATACAAATTTGCCATAAAGAGTGTTTTAAAAGCTCTGCCAATCGGATTTCAGAATTCAGATTAGATGAACATGAGACAATAGCTTTTATTTTGTGTAAAAACACTGACGTTTTAAAAACAATTTCTGTCAGGCTCCCTATAGATTGATGTAGAGATATTTATGGTAGCATCCTATGTTTTATCAAACCAAAGTTTCAATTCCCTCATAACTGAGTCTTACAAAATTACGGATTTGTCCCATGACACTCTGTCCTGAATATCGACTATTCGTTGCTTCACGTCCTGCGGTAAATTGCTTTAAAAACTAACGTGTAATATCGTGTCATTTTCTGAAAAACGCTTACAATAGTAAAAAAAAGCTTAAATCCATGCGAGCTGGATTGCTAGTCAAATTTCTACATTTTTACTACAAAGTAGAGCTTGAAGAATATTTTTTCTGACCTAAAAACTTCTATTATTTCAAAGCAGCTTTGCTTAAATCTCGATTAAAACCCAATCATTCTAGCCAATAGTAGGCTCAGAAAAACTTGTTTCTGTAAAATCCACATGAACCAGTTTTGTTTTTAATCTTGTTCAATAGTTGTGTTAACGACGCTAGGGTGAAGCCTAGTCGCCACCTAAAATTAGAAAAAAAACTTTTAACATCAAAGATAATAAGCCACTTTTTACAAGAACATTTCACTGAAACAGTAAAATGCTACACAAAATGTTGTCGATTGAAGATTCTTTGATACATTATGTTTCAAATAACTAAGTGGGTGCGTTTTCAGCAAAATCAAAATGTTATGTAGGCGATAAAATGTTATTACAAATATTGTACTAAGAGTTTTTACAAAGGGATTTTTTAAACCAAATTCTACAATGACAGATAAATCAAAATTAAAATGCAATTCTTTATCTAAAATTCATGCGGGAAAATTGAAAAATTAAAGTAATATTTTTGTACCGCTAAAACTTTATACAGACCCAGAGTGAGTGCGTCGAATGGATACTTTCCACCAGTATGCATTTGTCAAGCCGTTGCAATACCACTCAGTAAAACTGTAATTAATCTTCAAATCTGCAGATTGGACGACCATGCTTCTATTTAAAAATTCAATAACAACAAAAGTATGTAGTTATTGAGGTGAAAAACAGACGCATTCTGCCAACCAGTTCAATTTAGATATGAAAAAAATAATACCATAAGCAATGGAGTATGTTAACTTCTGAAAAATGAAGTGTTGTCAAAATGAAAGTCAAAATTATTGTATTTGCCGTATATTCTATTTTCAGACGTCCACCCGTTTCTACCATCATTATACTGGATACTAAAACTACACAAAACTCCATACAAAGAACGATACATAGCTGGATCGTCAAAATGTTCGAATAAACATCTTTCTAAAATACTGACTACTATTCTTTCTACAGTTAAAGATGGGCTTCAAAAATATTGTGATGAGATATATTCTACCAGTGGTGTTAACCAGATGTGGATTCTCAACAATTCGAAAGATCTACTGCTCAATCTTCGATCACAATCTTTACGCTTTACACTACTATTCCCCATGCTCAGTTGAAAGATCGACTCCACCATCTCATTAAAAAGAGCTATTTCTATAAAAATGGGAATCCTAGATACATATTTCTTGTTTTGGGTTACAATAATTCATATTTTGTGAAGAATCACACTGAATCTACCAGAAAATATACTAAAGATGATATTATCAAAATGCTGGACTTTTTGATCTACAATATATTTGTTGAGTTTGGAAAATTCATATTTCAACAGACAATCGGTATTCCAATGGATACTATTTGTGCACCCCTACTAGCCGATTTGTTTTTGTACTCGTATGAAGCAGAATTCATTCAAACCCTTCTAAAAGACAAACAGAAAAACCACCTTGCGAAATTCTTTAATTTCAATTTCCGATATATTGATGATGTCCTATCATTGAATAACCCATATTTCAGCCAATACTTGCATTTCATATATCAAATTAAGGATACTACTGATACTAGAAGGACTGCTTCATATCTTGATCTTTTCCTCAATATTGACACAGATGGATGACTTCACACAAAAATCTATGATAAACGGGACGATTTCAACTTCCCAATTATCAATTTTCCATTTCTCAGCAGTAACATAACCTATGTCCCTTCGTATGGTGTTTACATATCTCAATTGATACGTTATTCTCGTGCATGTTCATACTATACGGACTTAATATACAGGAGTGTGCTCCTAACGCAGAAACTGCTCCATCAAAGTTATGAGGAGGACAGATTAAAAATGATACTCCGTAAGTTTTACGGACACCATCACGAATTGGTTGATCCATACGATGTATCTTTGTCCAAACTTACTATGGACATTTTTACCACGTGTTAGATTGTGGCTTGTCATTACGTCGTCTGATCTTTTTATTACCGAACGTGACTGTTTTGTTGAGTATGAATTAGTATTGCTTTAAGACGTGGCACGGTACTTTTCAATTCCAAATTAATTTGTTGGGTTTTGATGTTGTGTGTGTTGTTGTCATCGGATTTTGTCAAATGTTTTAACGTTTGTAGTTGTAAATCGGTTTTTTTTCTGTTGTATTCGTGTGTTGTGTTGGGGATAACTACTCATCCAGTTCATTTGGTAGATTTAATTTTGGATCAACGAAATTTACACGATATATTTGGTTTGCAGTTTGATAAGAAGAAACACCGACAAAGCTAGATAACACAATTAATTATCTAATTACTACAGTACTACAATTAAATATAAATTATTATTATTATTTTCACTGTTATTAATATAAGTTAGATAAGTCATACAAATATAATCTTGAATTTTATCCAAATTCTTTCTTAATTTTTCGGAACACGTTTTAGAAATTTAAATGTGACGTCACTTTGGGCGTGCAATGACTATGGCTAACACGGCTGTGATTTTGTAATGTATTCGTTTTTATTTTATAGCTAGTCACCACTTCAGTTTAATCATGTATATCTATTATATAGTCATTTTATAAAATTTACTGTTTGCAAAACTATGTATTATTCTTGATAATGATGATGTTTTTGTCCTAGGCGGATAACCCTAGCCTCACATTGTTTTGGAACATTTGTCCTCGTATCGGCGATCTTCAACTTTGTAGTTATGACTTTCAAGCTTTTTTCATCTGAGCATAGGTTTGTGTAGTCGAAGCGCGCGTCCGGCGTAT
Organism: Mytilus edulis; assembly: GCA_019925275.1. Classification (NCBI taxonomy): domain Eukaryota; kingdom Metazoa; phylum Mollusca; class Bivalvia; order Mytilida; family Mytilidae; genus Mytilus; species Mytilus edulis. The sequence goes on along the minus strand of CM034349.1, from coordinate 56,606,345 downwards.
GAAAACTATTTTTTAACCTGTTACCTTTTGATAGCTATTATTCGTTTGTTTCTCTGTTCTATATTTTCTCCCATTCATTGTGTCGTGTAATGTTGTCATTTTAATGTTAAAATTAACACTGCCATTAACGCGAGAGGTTTGGCATGCCACAAAATCAGGTTCAACCCACCATTTTTCATAAAATGCCCTGTACCAAGTCAGGAAAAATGGCCATTGTTACATTATAGTTCGTTTCTGTGTGTGTAAAATTTCGGTTTTGTGTCTCTGTTGTGTCGTAGTTCTCTTATATCTGATACGTTCCATCAGTTTTAGTTTGTAACTCGGATTTGTTTTGTTTTTTTCTCTATCGATTTATGAATTTTGAACAGCGGTATACTACTGTTGACTTTCTTTAATAATATTGAAAAGATGATCAAGATGTTAAAAGACATATTTGATTTGGTACTTGCATCTCATTTATCCTAAACGTTCGTGAAATTATGGGTTATTCCAAAACTAGAAGGCGATAATTGAGTGACATATATGTTTTTGAAAGTAAAAGTAAGCAACTTTGCAAGATAATTTCTTTAGAAAGTCTTATCAATATTTCTTTATGAACCAAAACTGGACATTTTATCGGGATGGACTAAAGCTTTTTGGACATGTACATAGCAGCGTATCCATTACCTACTGTGAACAATGATATCACGGGTTTTTAGCCCTTTCAAAATATCCGATGGTTTGGATGCCTCATCCATTCATTGCTAAAAATATTGTGTTGTTCCAGATGACTAAGCATCAAACAATATTGTGTTATACACAAAAACAGTTATTTGAAATGGATCAATAGAGATCTTGGAATTCACAAAAAAGCGGAACAGAACTTAGTAAATAAACTGTGTTGACCGTTGTTCTTATAAATAATCTGCAAGTCTGATTGGCTATTCTGCCATGAGATCGTCGGTGTTATTCATTATTAATAATGATATCCTGTCTTTGTCAAACGTTCGTTGCAAAATCTTTCCCTGACTCAAAATATTATCGTTTAGAAAAAAAATATTATCTAGAATAAATTTGGATTTTAGATAATGTCCCATGCTGAATGGTTAGAACTGTTATATACTTATTGCGGTAATGTAAGTATTCTGGTACTTGCATGTATATGATCGGATTTCTTTTCGGATATCGAAATCGATGAAAACATCTACAGAAAACCGTGATGAAAGTTAATCTACATTTATAATTAGTTTTAAAATAAAATACTAGATCAAGATGATAAAACCTATTTCTGACATATCACCTTCAAATATTCTATTTTGATGAGTCTTATGTAGATGTAAAGTAATATCCTCCTTGTACAGTATCTAGGATGAGTTCTTTTCAATTCAAGCACTGGACTTCTACAAGAGACATTGTTGTTTTTAAAATTTAAGATGCCATTTATTTGTCTTTGTTCTATTATTAATATTACTTGAATGCTGGATTGTTTTAATGCGATATCTATTAAACGTGGCTTTGTTACTTAAACATCCCGTCAATGAATTTGTATTATCTTAAATTTTTCGCTGGTGTGTTTTGTATATGCGACTTTTTGTGTTTCTTTGGTTGTTATAACGTGACTCTGTACTTTAAAAGATCCTGTCGATATGATATTGTTCTATTATATGTGATTATTTATAATTTTCCGCGTTTCGAAGTATAGAGGAAAATTATTGTACTAACGGTTCTTTCTATATATATATGGACACGTGATATTAATTGTAGTATCACGTGAATGGTCATTTTTTCGCGGGTTAATTTCTCTATCAGACCATTCTCTCGCCAACTTCGAACTGGTCAAGTTCAGATTTAATGTTGGTTCATTATTGTTTGACTTTTTTCTTGTTTTTGTACTATATATTGGTATTTTTGTTTGCTATTACACTTTTTGATGATATTTTGTTTATGTAAACATAAGCTAACTTTCAGTATTGTCCAAGTCCAACTCTCGAGACGATCTTCCGAGCATTAGGGTTTAGACACAGGTTTCCATATCGACTAAGGTAACTTGGTTGTTGGTTTTTCCTGCCCGGCGGGTTCGTTTATGACAGAGTCAATATTTTCATTTCGTATTGAAAGTATTGTTTATTGTATATAGATATTATTTGCATAAAATATTATGTTTGTTATGATAGATTATTATAAAATCCGGTGTCCTTCTAGTCTCGGCAATTATAAATTGTGTTTGATATATTTATTGTTATATATAAGTGTAGCGTGTACGATACATTTCTATTATAAATTAGAAAATACGTTGAACCACAAACGTAAAATTATTCAATCGCGTAGTGGAATGAACTATTAGTGGATTCTTATAAATTCTATATAAATTTTGGACTATTTTAAATCTACGTCTATTTCTGAAATTAATTCTTACATATTTAGATTTTTTAACCCTGTATGCTAACATTGACCATGTGAAATGTTTTAAAGTGTTTGTATATACATTGAACGACAAATTATGTGACGTATAAAATTTTCTGACGTCAGAAACGCGGATCAATAAATTTGTTTGTAGATATATATGTTTTTTGTGTTCTGTTAAATTGTTCCTTTTAAAATTGTTACACGATGATGACTGCTGTACCCATATTTTGACTATTTTATTTATTATGTCTGTTTAGTTCTCGCATCATTGTAAATATAACGGAATTTGATGAGACTGTCATCAAAGTGAGAGGTTGAGCGCTTAAAACCCAGGTTCAATCCACCATTTTCTACATTTGAAAATACCTGTACCAAGTCAGGAATATGACAGTTCTTGTCCATTCGTTTTTTATGTGTTTTGTCATTTGATTTTGCCATGTGATTATGGACTTTCCGATTGGATTTTCCTCTGAGTTCAGTATTTTTGTGATTTTACTTGGTTATGACTCTTTTCATCTTTAACTCTTAAGACTATATAAAATTGATTTAAATTGTATATTGAATACTAAAAAATGGTTCCAGACAATTATTTTATAAACCACATTCATGTGAGCCAAAGATTCGGTCAAAGAGAAAGATTCCATTCTGATTTTTTTCTCAACAGCTGTTCTGGTGACGAATATTTTTGACATTACGAAAATAGCTAAACAGTTAAGCTTGGTGAACCTTTTTAAAAGCGACTTTGAACATGTTTGACATTTATCATGTAGAGTATTGTTGTGAAACAGGATGTATACGTATATGATATCGAAACCCATGTAATATGGTTGATGAAAAAAATGTATGACGTAGAAAACATATGACGCGCCGATATCAGGAAGTTAGAGGTTGGTTTATAGAAAATCCAAGCTATAATTTGCAAAACCTTTCAGAATTTGGGTTCCAAGTGCTCTCTGACTACATAACTTTATTAAGCCTTTTAAACTTTTGTTTTTCGAGCATCACGAGTGAATCTTGTATACAAATCGCGTGTCTTACGTAAAACTATTGAACTGTCGCCGTGTCCGGCGCTAACATCATGGCCAAAAACCTACAAATTACAGTGTTTCAACTTGTGGCCATACTCGTTACATCTCTTACACTGCAAGTATTGCCCGTGGCGACAATTTTTAGATATATGGTTACCTTCACCACAGTACCAACAAGATAGCTCATCTTCATTTGTTTCATTGTGACGTCTGTTTTCTGATTGGCTGTGCCTCTCATAGCGGACATGTTGCGCATTACGAGTTGCAGTCGGCTTACTTTGCCTGGCTGCTTGTCGGTTATTGCGCTGATATCCTCTCTGAGGTGCACCACCACTCTTTCTAGCATTACTTGGCCGTGTTACCTGTTTAGCAACCTGTTTTTCAAAAATATCAAGGCTGTTTGCGAGCTTTACAGAACCCTTTTTATTTAAATGTACACCATCTCTGTTATACAACAAACTGTTTATAGCACCATTTGGTAATCTAAAATCATCATCATGTTCAATATACAAACAATTTTCATCACATGCAATCTTACTAAGGACAATATTACCAAGTCTAATGTTACCAAACTATCGTCAAGGCGTGGGCAAATAGAAGATATAACAACATTTTCACACTCACTTTGTGCGGTCATTACCATGTCTGGTAGATATCGCGGAACGATTCCTCGTCGAATAAATTACTCGCACAGTCATTACTACGACGTTACGCACGTTATTGCGTCAATACCGTGTAATCAACCAGTCCACACCAATAAACAGCTTTTCTATAAAATCATAACAGTTAAGTTACATAAAACTTATATCCATAGACTAGACAGGTAAATACTATTCCGAAAAAAGTACAAATTGTTTTATCATATTTTACTTTAGTCTAAAATAAGGACAACATATTGACAAAACGTCAAAAATATGCGTGTCAGACGTAACAGACTATACGCATAATCACTTTAGCCGGGGTGTTTGTGTTCTTCAAAATAGTGTTATATCCACGAAAATTCGAATGAATGATATGCTTTATATATAAAGTATAACAATATTACTAGATATGTGTTTCTGATACAACCAACGCTATTTTTTGGCAAAAAACAAATAGTGTTCATTATGGTCAGATTTTGGAAGGTGTTAAGTTATCAAAATTTATAGGTTTTGAAATATAAGATTATATGATATTTCGTTTGTGTAAATTCGGTTCACATAAGTACATACATAGACCATATCAAAATCGAATTTTTGCAGCACTCACACTACATATAAAAATGCAACGGCTTCTGGCAAATGTCTTGCAAGATATCCAATGTCGGATTCCGCCGTTCTTTTACAAACAAATTGTCATTTGCGACGTTATTTATTGAAAATTCAGATTAGTTGCATGCTAAATAGTGCTTTTCCGTAATTGTGCTTTAACTTTACAAAACAGCTACATACTTTTTGATAACTTGCGTAGTCAAAACGACTTCGTTTTCAAAGAAATGAAATGTCTTGCAAGTTTGTCCACTGGATGATTTTCGTACGTTTTCAACGTTGTCGATTCGCGCTACGCTATTCATGCTGGATCATCTGTATAAAGTTCCTCAGATAGAACTTTCTTGATAGTCAGATACTATCAACAAGACCACAAAGTATTAAAAAAAATCCGTTGACGGGGTTTGTTCGTCTAGATGAGGTCCTTAAGTTGTGACAAAGTTTTGTATCACAAGAGGATAACAAATCTTCTTTATCAAATTTTCAAATTTGGAGAGCGTAAACTGACTGCGATTTCTTTTATTTATTTCTCTGCAATAAGATTCATGTGTATAGAATTGAAAGTGAAAATAAAATTGGGCCTAAAGCGTGGCCATATACCTCTCCACATCATACAAAGCTTGTAAACATATGAGATGAATTATGATTAACCTTTTTTTCTGACAATCGTTTCATTTCATAATCTAATTGTACCGCTATTAAAGAAAGTATAGTTAATTTTGTAAGCAAGACCCGTTTAACTTGTAATTCCCGACAAATTTTTTATATTAAAGCAAAATATATATCCTCCTCCTTTTCGGATCTAAATAGGAATATATTGCACTTTATTACGTTTTATGTCAATTGATCTCTGGTAAAAAGTGTCTTATTGGCACTCATCATACCGTATATATATTCTCATTTCATATAGCTTATATATGCATTACCCAAATACGATATATTTTGTTGTTTGTTGCTTACGTTACTTTCATTGGGAAATATTCAGTACAACAAAACATTATAAGAAGTATCCATATTGATGTGCAAAACAAAAATTGCAAGCAAAATACAAAACTTATCCCAAATAATGATCAATAATCGGTAATCGCCGTAAAACGTAAAAATTGACGTTACCATTTGAAACGCAATATCGTGCTTAACGTCTACCTATTTGCAAGATAATGCTTTTGTAAACTTCATCAACAGGTTTGCTGTAATGTCTGACACCCTGCCACCCCGCACGCATAAGGGTTGGTTGTCTAGTTTAAAGGCATCAGTAGTAATACCACGGATTACTGAACTTCCAACTAGCAAAGTTCCTTTATGTGGTTTACTATTTTCTGCACTGTTCCTTTGTTTATCCCTCAAATCATCTTTCTTGTAACTATGATTGTTTAGTTTGGTGGTACTTTCACATTCGTTTTCTTGTTTTTTGTCTCGTGTTAAACTATCTCGCAAGCGGTTGCTTTCCTGTTAAAGATTTTCAACTTCTTGAGATTTATGTTCTAATTTACACGAACTGATCTAACATTGTTTCGATGTTCTGAATTCTACTAGGTAAAAGTCTGCAATCGAGACAAACCCAGAAGCCAACTTCAGAATCATTTTTGTCCAGGACACAAGCAACATGAAACCAAAGCTGACAGAGGTTACAACGTATCATATTTTCTGTTTTGTTGCTTTTGCAGATGCAACTTTTTTTGCTGTCCGTTTGGAGGCCCTTTTGACCTCTTTTTGCTTTTTTCGCTTTTTGTCGCGTCTGAACTGTTTCTTTTTTATTTGGAGTTATGTCATGTGCTTGTTCTTCGGAACAAAGAGTTTTTACCTCTGTGATACTGTCATCAAAATTTTCGTCTTGAGAAGGGCAAACGACAGATGATTCATTTTGCGAAATAAACAACTCATTCATGGATTCAGAGAGTTCTCCTAGATCTACATTTTCTTGTACCGACAAAACTATATCGTCTACATTGTCTTTGACAGAATTTATAGTATTCCCACTGGTATTTTTCTTCGGTGGTAGGTTGTTTCTAGATTTACGAGGAGTTTTTTCGCCATTTCTGCGCCGTTTCCCAAGTTCTGCCTGGCATTCATTGTTAAGAGCGTTTGACATACAGTGACATTGACTTTTTAAAACATTAATTGAAACAGTACCATTCATTTCAGTACTTAGTTCAGATATCATGATGTCTATGTATTTAACTTTATCAAACTTCTTAAGATCACAAAAAGACAGAGAACGAACAAAGTTTAAGTATTTATCTTTAATTTCGTTTTCCGCTTTCATCAACTGTTCTCGAACCTGTAAAGGTAGTTTTAGCACTTCCATATTTTTCACGGTCAATTAAACCTTTAGGTATTGGAGTCCAAAGTCCAACTCCGATAACTTTAACGGTCAAACTTTGTCCAGTATTTCGACCACCTTAGTGAGTAGTTTTCATTTGTGGTGTTGTGTCCATATTTGAAGTAATGAATTCAATCAAAGTCTATATGGGTAAAAAAAAATGAGAAAACTCACGATAAGTGTTCTTATGTCCAACTGAAACATTAATCCATACGAAAAACCAGAAAAAAACGGTTTAGATGTTCGAAGAAAACACAAATTTTTGAGATCTATAATAACATACGTCTAGCTCGTCTGGTATCACGACTGTATTATCTCAACAAATTGACATTATGGAAGCATTAAATCGACTTGACTAGATAATTAACATAACATGTCGACATATTTATCGCGACAAGTCGACAAAAGATATCTCGGGAACTCGTCTTGAGGTCGAGATGAATGCCCGTAACTGCTCTTGTCTTGTTGAGTTGTCGAATTAATCATCACAACAAGCCAGCTTTATTTTCTTGACAAGTCGACATGCAACGGGGTCGATCGAGACGAGATAGGTTAAAATGTAGAATTCTTATTTTGTATCCAATTTCGATGGATTTTTTTATTATTGAGTACCTCTTAACAGGATAAGTCGGTAGTATCCAACGGATTTCACAAAGCTCTTTTGGTTTTCAAGATAAAATAGGTCCATTTGGGGTCAAAAACCTCCAAAAAAACTTTTTGATTTTAAGTTCGATTTTGATATTTTTTTTTTGCCATTGAATTCTTTATTTCAAGAGTGGACACACTGAATGTGTCGCCTTTTCTAGTGTTCATAATATAGTTTATATTGAAGTATAAAATTGAAGTTTATACCACAAGCATAACAGTTAACTGAAAATATTACATTAAATGTCTAATGTACATGCGTAAACATGTCACTTGATGAATTCACGTTAAGACTGCTTCAAGCATCCTTCGGGACATGTTTCACATCTATGTTAACGAATATATCCCATCGAACACGAGATGAAGGATACAGCAGATACAGTTTGTCTCATATCTTGACTTACGGTATCTGGATGATTCGTTCCAACTCCGATTCGTCCCAACAAATTTGTCCCAAGTTGCTTGGACAATTCCTTCCAACTTTTTCCAAAACTTGTCAGTTCGTTCCAACAGTATTAAACAATATTAACCATTTGCATAGCCTTATTATTTTAATTTATAATGCTGTATATATATATTGATAAATATTAATTATTAAGTATTTCATGACAATCTAATATTTTAAAAATGAATAAAGTACTAACTAGTGTTATTTTCAAAGAAATCGTTATTATTATAATTGATTATTGTATTTCAATGATGTGCGCATAATAGTTGTTTATGCAGTCATCAAAAGAATAATATCGTACTTAGCTTGGGTCATAGCTTGGGTCCTAAATGCTTGTTAATAATAAGAAAAGCCATACCACATTCACTCTGTTTTTCTTACGTGCATCGTTACTACTCATTAGCAATTTAATTTTCATGGGACTTTTCTAAACAATTAAAAATACGTCATATGTTATGTTTTCCCCTTGCTTCAAATATTTTGTTTTGGATTATTTATATCAAATTTGCAGATATATGTTTGTAAATACGTGCATTCAAATGATATGGAGGTATTATAAGATTAAGATAATGCAAGGGCGACTACAGATACATTTGTGTGACTTAATGGTTGATTTTCAAAGACTCCGAGAGAAAATGTTACGTAACATGCGTTCCCGTTAAAATCAACCAAAATCAATTAATACTATGAAAGAAATATATTTTCCCAACAGTAATACAGCATTCCCATAAAATTGTTTCGTTTTTGCATTTGTTTTGACTCGATTTTTCTACTGGAAGTATCCGTGAATTGAAATTGCACCTATGACCTTTGACCTCGATTTAAAAAAAATGCACCATAATTTCTTTTGACGACCGGGATATTTAGATATATAATTTAGCCGTGTGTTAGGTAGGTGCATTAAAAATGTAAATTTGGCTCTCATATCACTCGCCTATACAATTGTTTTATAAACGTTTCATTGCTTTGTTATAGGTGTCAGTATCTCAGTCTACAGAGAAGCAGTACGCTCTAGTACCAACATCAGCTATGTATGTGAGAAGTGTACACCAGTGGGTGAAAGTACAAGACTTGCTTCCTCCATTGACAACGGTGAACTTGGCAACTTTAGTATGGACTTCACAACATCACCACCACCATCAGCAACGACTTCATCTTCCGACGATGACGAACCAAGGGGAATGTTTGTAAGGGTAAGACCTATGCCATCAACACCAACATCACCAACAGCTTTATCTTCCGACGACGACGAGCCACGGGGAATGTTTGTAAGGGCAAGACAAGTCTCGTCACCAGCAGGTCCAACGCCACCACCATCACCAACATATAGAAATTGACAAGAGGATCAGTAGCAAACAAAAACTTTACGACAGAGATGATTTCAGCTTGTGAACTTGCCATTTCTTTGTAGCAACATTCTAGCAGCGCTTGTATACGGATATATATCTCCAAGTTGATACGATATTCTAGGGCTAGTATTTTCTATAATAATTTCCTTGATAGAGGATTGCAGCTCACAAGGAAGCTATTTAACCAAGAGTTCCAAGTGGTGAAGATGGAATTATCCCAACGTAGGATTTTTGAACGCCTTACAAGTTTGTTTGTCGTTATGGAATTTCCTTATCACAGATAATAATTGAAATGTTTCTGATGTCGCAACGACAATCCCGTTACGTACCCTTTTCCCCAATGTGACATAACAAACAAGACTTATTACCTTATTACATGAGCCACACGACGGGTTTCACATGCGGCGCAGGATATGATTATCCCAAGTTTTGCGGGGGTTCGTGTTGATCAGTCTTACGTTTTCTATGTTATGTTGTGTTGTGTTTTGTTTGCTTTTGTTTGTCAGTTTGTCTTTTTCTATTTTAACCATGGCATTGTCTGTTAATCGAGACATTAATCCCCCTCTAGTATCTTGAGCACCACTGTTGGCACTACAATTTTTTCACAAATGTGTTTTTCTACATTTCTGGTCGTCGACATACGTAAATTTAGTTTCACGGTGTGTTTTGCATCTGTAAATTGAATCTCAATAGTGCCCTGTTTATTACTTATGATACTTGGTGGCTCGCACTTAGTACATCATTAGACTGAATAATCTAAAATATTGATCTTTATATACTAGTATTGCTACCTATGTTTTCTCTTGAAAATGTTGGGGTGGAATGTCGTAATGTTACCAGGGTGGTGTTTAATTTTGAAATATTACATATATTACTTTAGCAATTTGACATCCAGAATTTTAATATTACACAGCCTTTTAAACTTTTAGCGTAAGGCTTTTGCGAAAAAAAAAAAACCAACCTTGGCGTATAAACTTATCTTTTTTCCACCATTTTTCCGTTAAATCTTTTGAATAAAAGACGAAAAAAAACTTGATATCGAATACAAATTTTATTATTTCAAAACAACGTTGAAAGTGTAAACTAAAAACTAACAGATAATAGGTGTGGAAACTTTGAAGAAAAGTGTAAATTACATAAAGGCGATCGACATTTTTTAAAGACGGACGGACATTTAACGACTTTAATGCACCCATCTAACATCCGGCTGTGTTATATATCATTCGAATGCTGAGCATCTGTAATTTTGTTTTACCGGATAAATAATTCGTATGGTGCTGTTTTCGATAAATCAAGGTCAATTGTGCATGCAATAAAAAAACTGCTCTTAACTGTAATTGATATTAAATTTCAAATCAGCCTTCTTATGAAGATTTAAATATTACAATCTGTAAAATATGTGTCATTTTATATTTTTATATTGCCATTAAAGCGCGAGGTTTGGATAGCCGCAAAACCAGCTTCAACCCCCTATTTTCTCTTAAAATGTACTTTACCATGTCTGGAAAATGACAGTTGTTATCTTATAGTTCGTTTCTCTGTGTGTTGCATTGTCGTTTTTGTCTTCAGTGTTTTTGTTGTTTCATTGTTTTCCTCTTATGTTTGATGTGTTTATCTCAGTTTTAGTTTTCAAACCAGATTTTTTTCTCTTAATCGATTTATTACTTTCGAACAGCGGCATACTACTGATGTGATGCCTTTATTAAGATAACACATCAATTGTTGTCAATATCAGGAGAAAGTATGTTTACCAGATTTGAAAATATGTTATTAAGGTACTTAAACGAATATAATCAGGAATATATAGTAAAAATAGGGAAACAACACGTTTAATAATTTCATGCGTCCCAAGCGCTTTATTGGATTTATCTTCATCAGGAACGCTCAAACTCAAACATTTGAAATCCGGACTGTATGAGTACCGAAACCGTTGAAGAGCTATATAACAAAAATACATAAAATAAATAGCGAAATTCATCTAAAGTCAACTTTGTCTGAGGGAGTTGAAACCGAAGTTTCTTAATAATTTCAAAATGTATATGCGGACAATTTAAGAAACCGTTGTTAAATTATGTCAGTACCGAAGTACTGACTACTAAGCTGATGATACCCTCGAGGACTCATAGTCCACCAGCAGAGGTATCGACCTAGTGATGTAAAAAAAAATGGAAACAACACGTTAAATAATTTCATGCGTCCAAAGTGCTTTTCTGGATTTACCTTCATCAGGAACGCGTAAAGCCAAACATTTGAAATCCGAGGATGTATAAGTACCGAAACCGTCGAAGAGCTATATGACAAAAATGCCTAAAATAAATAGCCAAATTCATCTAAAGTCAATTTTGCTTGAGAGAGTTTCTCAATAATTTCAAAATTTATATGCGGACAATTTTAGAAACGTTTGTTAAATCATGTCAGTACCGAAGTACTGACTACTGAACTGGTGATACCCTCGGGGACGAATAGTCCACAAGCAGAGGTATCGACCCAGTGGTGTAAAAAAAATGGAAACAACACGTTTAATAATTTCATGCGTCCAAAGCGCTTTTCTGGATTTACCTTCATCAGGAACGCTCAAAGCCAAACGTTTGAAATCCGAGAATGTATAAGTACCGAAATTGTTGAAGAGCTTCAACAAAAAAATACCTAAAATAAATAGCCAAATTCGTCTAAAGTCAATTTTGCCTGAGGAGTTGAAAACTTAGTTTAGTAATAATTTCAAAATTTATATGCGACAATTTAAGAAAATTTTGCTAAATCATGTCAGTACTGACTACTGAAAAAATATGTTTTTTGGTAATTTCGAATATTAGAGATATGAAAAGATGTTTCTTCTTGTTCAATATTCGAATGAATAATGTTACCATACGCGTTTTAATCAATTGTGTTCTAAAAGGTTTTCCTATTTCCAAACCCATTTGATTATTCAGGAGACAGAATATAAACAAAAATGCTGACATCTTTTGTGAAATACGAAATACTCAGTTCCTGAGCTGATCGTATTTGGCAGAAATTGCACCGTATATGTATTTGACGACCAGGCGAAACAGATAATAAGATGAGGTAGTATTTGCATTCCGGAATTTATGTTGCTTTGTTGTGTACTTACGTCACTGTTTCTGAAGGGGGTCTCTGAACAGTGTGATTGAACGGGAAATATAGTATCAACTGAAGATAATTTACCAAACTGAGGGATGAATCCCATCCAGTTGTACAAAAATGTGAAATATTATAATTTTACAAACAGGTAAAAAGGAATATTTGCGGATTTTTTTTATTTTATATTCTCTGCATGATAAACTAAAAGCACTAGTGACCTTTTAAAGATAGCAAAAAGAGTAAACGGGGATCGTCATGATACATACAAGTATTTAAACTCATTTATATAGTTGGTGTGTTTCCCTCGGTTTCAGTTTGTGACCCGGATTTGTTTTCTCTCAATCGATTTATGACTTTTGATCAGCGGTATACTACTGGTGCCTTTATTTAGAAAGTGGTGACAACTCTGAAAAGGCTATCATTATTCCTATGGGCCAGAAAATACTACCGTACCACCATGAATGATATGGTTCCTATATGTAAGACATTTTGTTAATGTCACTCGTCTAAAAAAAGAATACAAGGATCCATTTGATCTATAAAGATCAACATTCAGAACACCTCTTTGGACGTACAAAATGTATAAAGTGTCATTTTCTTTCATTTTTCTCAAACTTTCGACACCTATCCTCTGTTAGTATTTACACTTCCAACATTTGTTTGCAATAACAATGAAGAATAAAAGTTAATATACAAGTTTAACCTTTCCAAAAAAGGTACGAAGTATATACTAAATTAACGTCAATAACTTTTTAGATTCGAGAGCACTGATGAGTATTTCGTAGACTAAACGCTTGTACAAAATTTTAATCCCAGGATCTATAATTTGTTTATTTACAATCCCTGGGTCGATGCTACTGCTAGTGGAGGTTTCCTCCCTAAGATATCATTCGCCCAGTAGTCAGCACTTCTGTGTTTACACATTTGTTCATAATCATAAACTGTTTACAAAACTTTAACATTTTTGGAAATACATGTAGTAAGGATTTTTACCCCATAGACATACGTCGTTATGGTATGAGTGCCAATGAGACAACTTTTCATCCAAGTCACAATTTGTAAAAGTAAACCAAATAGTTTATAGTATGGTCTTCAACACGGAGCCGTGGCTCACACAGAACAGCAAGCTATAAAAGGTCCCAAAACTGACTAGTGTAAAACCATTTAAATGGAAAAACCAACGGTCTAATCTATATAAATAACGAGAAAGGAGAAACACTTATTAACCAATTAAACAAACGACAACTACTGAACATCAGATTCCTGACTTATGACAGGTACAAACAAATGCAGCCGGTTTAAACGTTTAAATAGGTACCAAACTTCACCCTTATCTGAAACAATAGTGTAACATCATCACAACATAGAAAGATACACTATAAAATTTCAATTGAAATGTCTTAACACAATCAAAAAGTATATTAACACAAGTGAACATACACTGAACAATTAAATTTGATCCATGATACAATGTAAATTCAAAATCAATAAAATAAGGGGCGAATAAATAAAGGCAACAGTAGTATACCACTCTGAAATGTTAAACAATTAAAAACAAAACAATAACCAAAAAAAACGCCAAATACAATAATATACACTGAAAATAAATAAATGAAAATAATTTTGTTTTAAAATTGGAGAACGGAAATACTTTTTACAAAATAAATATTTTGTTGTGCATAGTACGAAGTGACAATTTAAAGTCATACCAAACACTTATCAAAGCTGGTATATAGACGAGATACAACCTTGTAAAAGTAAACATTTAATAACCAACAAGCATTAGAATCAACGGATCAAATTAAAAGAAAGAACGATTTGAGAGTACTTGCAGTTACTAACAGCTAGTTAAATCAAGTATACAGGAATGAATAAAATTGACTGTAAACTGCAAAACTTTTCGAAATTTTTAGTCCCCAATGCTCTGGACAATATATGAAGCTCGATAATCTCCCCCCCCCCCCCCTTTCCAAAAAAAACAACATAATCCGTCTCCGCTTATATCACACACATCATACATAGGAAATAATGTGGAAAAAGATAATAGCGTTATGCAGTTTAAAGTAGAGTTTAAATATGCAATAATTGATTCATTTTTTACTATCAGCGTTATAACCCTCAAAATATACTATAGCAACATCGGGTCTCGGATACCCGTACTGCCATACCATTCGTATCGTATATAACTTTTTCTCCTTTTTCTGGATTTAATTCGCCATTTTTTTTTATTCAAATATTCAAGCCAATATAATTTTGACCACACCGATAAACTGACAAGATCACTCTGGTGCTTAGTTGTAATTTCCAAATGGCGTGTACATCGACTAACACTAATAGACTCGCATTCGAGGTTCACGCCATTGATAATAGAACATATTTCGAGAAAGCTTATATAACATCATGGACTGCTTTCAAGCCTCAACCTTTTTTGACACATCGGAATTTTCGGTTTTAAAGCTGTTCAACCTCGGTTTTGAGTTGTCCTTCCAACTGCTATGAATCGAGGGTCGCTGATTAGTCTAATGTGGACGCACAACGCGCATCTTGCGTTACAAATTTAAAAGCCGGGTATTCATTGGTGATGTTTTAAATGGCGCCAAGTTTTCGACACATTTATTTCTTTTTGGGTCAAGTTAGAAATTCCGGAATTTAAGATAATGTCCACAAAACTTACCTTGTTTCTGTAATTGTTTTATGGATAATATGTTAGCCTTACATGATATATATCTCTTCATGGACCCCTGTATTGTAAATGGGAATCAAAATGATCTGCAAATAGTAAAAATATCATCCATACGCATCCAATGTCAACATTGTAACAGGGTTTCCATTATAAAGTGTGTATAAAAAAGCAACAGCACTATATTTGACAAAACTCAAACAAAATCAGTGCATGCAGAGAAAACAATGAACACAACAGAAAATTAAAATGTTTCATTCTAAGCTTTTCATTTCCTGTGTAGCAACAATCAATTAAGGCCGACGAACATAGTACATATTTCGTCGTTTTCGTATTCTATTGTGGGTTTCTTGGAATACAGAGGATAACTGCTTAAGATTTCATGGAAACTGTTCCACAAACATTTTTTAATGTTAAAATCTTATTCACCTATTCGCAAGTTTTACGTGGACCCGCAGTGGTCTCTAACAGTATAGGAACTTATGTGTCGCAGATAACCTCATATATGGTCAGATATGGTCAAATTTAATGGTAGTAACCTTTTAACTTCGGTTGTCACATCAACGAATGCGAGTGATCCCCGATTTTTCACTTGCCTTGAACAACCAGTCGTGTGTCATCAGTGGAGCAGAAAAAGCTTGCTCTCCCATGCAAGGCCACTGTGTTCATCCCGAGTTTGTTTTCACAATGTTCAGTTTAATTGAGTTTTTAGTCTTTTGTTGGGTTTTTTTGGGGGGATGGGGGCGGGGAGGGAGGGTTCATTGTTGTATATATGATTGGTTATTTTAATCCTATTTCCGGTTAGTGTATATCCTTGTCAACGAATATGTAGTTAATCGAACTGCATGATGTTTTTTATAAACTTTAATACTAATAAATGATAAGGATTTTACCAGCTGTGCCCTCTTCTTGTCGACTTGTTCCTTTATTCTAAATAGGCTGACCTCATACAGGAACTTCTTAAACAGAAAGAAAAGAAATAAGTAGTATCCTTTAACTTTACCCTCCGCTTTATAGATGATGTTCTCTCACTAAAAATTTTAAAACAAAATGAGCTATGTTGAACCATGGAAGTATTACATTGACAGGAACTCCAACGAAAAATTAGCATATTCCCATCCCACTGATTTCTTTAAGAAAATAAAAGTTTCCGACTCAGACTGTCAAGTACGTGATAACTCCTTAGTGGGGTATCTGTGATGCCGCCTTCGCCTGTTCTTTTAACTGAAGCTGGTCTTGTCACGTGATTTGATATCGATTGTCTTATCTACCTACCAATGTAAATAAACACGGAAACTCCCGTGGTTATTTGTGAATCGCCACATGAATAACAACACCTGTTTCTGTTTAATCTATAAAGATCAACATTCAGAACACCTCTTTGGACGTACAAATGTATAAAGTGTCATTTTCTTTCATTTTTCTCAAACTTTCGACACCTATCCTCTGTTAGTATTTACACTTCCAACATTTGTTTGCAATAACAATGAAGAATAAAAGTTAATATACACGTTTAACCTTTCCAAAAAAGATACGAAGTATATACTAAATTAACGTCAATAACTTTTTATATTCGAGAGCACTGATGAGTATTTCGTAGACTAAACGCTTGTACAAAATTTTAATCCCAGGATCTACGATTTGTTTATTTACAATCCCTGGGTCGATGCTACTGCTAGTGGAGGTTTCCTCCCCAAGATATCATCAGCCCAGTAGTCAGCACTTCTGTGTTTACACATTTGTTCATAATCATAAACTGTTTACAAAACTTTAACATTTTGGGAAATACATGTAGTAAGGATTTTTTACCCCATAGACATAAGTCGTTATGGTATGAGTGCCAATGAGACAACTTTCAATCCAAGTCACAATTTGTAAAAGTAAACCGAATAGTTTAAAGTACTGTCTTCAACACGGAGCCGTGGCTCTCACAGAACAGCAAGCTATAAAAGGTCCCAAAACTGACTAGTGTAAAACCATTTAAATGGAAAAACCAACGGTCTAATCTATATAAATAACGAGAAAGGAGAAACACTTATTAACCAATTAAACAAACGACAACTACTGAACATCAGATTCCTGACTTATGACAGGTACAAACAAATGCAGCCGGTTTAAACGTTTAAATTAGGGATGTCAAAAGATCTGAAATTTAATACTCGGATACTCGGTCATAATACTCGAGTACTCGCAAGTACTCGGATGAATCTTAAACGTCTATTGAAAAGTTTAAGTTAGATTTTAGGTGGGATGCAGTGCTTTTGTTATTACCTTTCATAAACACATTGACGAAATACAAACGTACTACATACATAGCTTGCTCCTCTGTTTTTTGTGTCAATGAAACAATAAATAAACGACTGCCGTTTTTACAAATAACCTATCATAATAGCAATTATTGTTTGTTTACGTGTTTATGAACCAAATTTCAATAAAATCAAAATATTTTATAAGCAAATATCAAAAATATTTGCATTTTATGTCCGACAAAGTAGACAATATATTTAGCATCTGTTCTGAGGAGTTGGTATTTTTTATAACACGACTTGTCTATTTAAAATTTGTCAACAACAATTATGATATTGGACTTCAAATTACTTGTGCTTTTTCGTGTTGCTCAGTATTACTTTTTCTGTGGTTTTTTTTTTTTTTGCACTATCGTTTGTCTGATTTTCTTTTTTTTTCTTTAGCCATGACGTTGTTAGTTTATTTTCAACTTTTGTGGTTGAATGTCGCTCTCATACTTTCGCATATCTCTAAATTGTAAATTAAACAATTATAGTTAAGCTTTAAAAAAAAGAGTAATTAAATTAATTTAAATATACATCTCATACCAATCAGAAATCTTGATTAACACACAAAGGTAAGTTTTTACGGCTTGTGATGAGTTAATTATTAATCCATGAAAGTGTTGATCCGTGTACAAACACCGTTAAAATGTCTCAATCATTTGTGTAGGGTTCCCCGCAGGTTACTTTGAATTTGTGTTCGTTTAAAAATATGATCTGGTCAACAATTTCAGACGAAAGACTGTTAAACTCTCTATTTTTTTGTTACAAGGAGTGCACATGAAAATATTCCCTCGAAAGGAAAGGACGTTGCTGGTATTACTATAACAGATAGTATCCTCAGGATAAACATAGTTATGTTATTAATTTATTTTATTGAGTATTACGAAGGAGAAATTTCAACAGAACTAAAATTGAGTGAAAATGTGAAGAGAACTATATCAAGATGTATAAAAAGCAAACGAGTATCCGAGTACTAAAACTGTACTCGAGTACTCGGTCTTCCGAGCGAGTACCCGAGTACTCGAGTACTCGTTGCCATCCCTAGTTTAAATAGGTACCAAACTTCACCCTTATCTGAAACAATAGTGTAACATCATCACAACATAGAAAGATACACTATAAAATTTCAATTGAAATGTCTTAACACAATCAAAAAGTATATTAACACAAGTGAACATACACTGAACGATTAAATTTGATCCATGATACAATGTAAATTCAAAATCAATAAAATAAGGGGTGAATAAATAAAGGCAACAGTAGTATACCACTCTGAGATGTTAAACAATTAAAAACAAAACAATAACCGAAAAAAAACGCCAAATACAATAATATACACTGAAAATAAATAAATGAAAATAATTTTGTTGTAAAATTGGAGAACGGAAAAATACTTTTTACAAAATAAATAATTTTGTTGTGCATAGTACGAAGTGACAATTTAAAGTCATACCAAACACTTATCAAAGCTGGTATATAGACGAGATACAACCTTGTAAAAGTAACCATTTAATAACCAACAAGCATTAGTATCAACGGATCAAATTAAAAAAAAGAACGATTTGAGAGTACTTGCAGTTACTAACAGCTAGTTAAATCAAGTATACAGGAATGAATAAAATTGACTGTAAACTGCAAAACTTTTCGAAATTTTTAGTCCCCAATGCTCTGGGCAATATATGAAGCTCGATAATCCCCCCCCCCCCTTTTCCAAAAAAAAAACATAATCCGTCTCCGCTTACATCAAACACATCGTACATAGGAAATAATGTGGAAAAAGATAATAGCGTTATGCACTTTAAAGTAAAGTTTAAAAATGCAATAATTGATTCATTTTTTACTATCAGCGTTATAACCCTCAAAATATCCTATAGCAACATCGGGTCTCGGATACCCGTACTGCCATACCATTCGTATATAACTTTTTCTCCTTTTTCTGGATTTAATTCGCCATTTTTTTTATTCAAATATTCAAGCCAATATAGTTTTGACCACACCGATCAACTGACAAGATCACTCTGGTGCTTAGTTGTAATTTCCAAATGGCGTGTACATCGACTAAAACTAACAGACTCGCAATCGAGGTTCACGCCATTGATAATAGAACATATTTCGAGAAAACTTATATAACATCATGGACTGCTTTCAAGCCTCAACCTTTTTTGACACATCGGAATTTTCGGTTTTAAAGCTGTTCAACCTCGGTTTTGAGTTGTCCTTCCAACTGCTATGAATCGAGGGTCGCTGATTAGTATAATGTGGACGCACAACGCGCATCTTGCGTTACAAATTTATAAACCGGGTATTCATTGGTGATGTTTTAAATGGCGCCAAGTTTTTGACACATTTATTTCTTTTCGGGTCAAGTTAAAAATTCCGGAATTTAAGATAATGTCCACAAAATTTACCTTGTTTCTGTAATTGTTTTATGGATAATATGTTAGCCTTACATGATATATATCTCTTCATGGACCCCTGTATTGTAAATGGGAATCAAATTGATCTGCAAATAGTAAAAATATCATCCATACGCATCCAATGTCAACATTGTAACAGGGTTTTCATTATAAAGTGTGTATAAAAAAGCAACAGCACTATATTTGACAAAACTCAAACAAAATCAGTGCATGCAGAGAAAACTATGAACACAACAGAAAATTAAAATGTTTCATTCTAAGCTTTTCATTTCCTGTGTAGCAACAATCAATTAAGGCCAACGAATATAGTACACATTTCGTCGTTTTCGTATTCTATTGTGGGTTTCTTGAAATACAGAGGGTAACTGCTTAAGATTTCATGGAAACTGTTCAACAAATGTTAAAATCTTATTCACCTATTCGCAAGTTTTACGTGGACCCGCAGTGGTCTCTAACAGCATAGGAACTTATGTGTCGCAGATAACCACATATATGGTCAGATATGGTCAAATTTAATGGTAGTAACCTTTTAACTTCGGTTGTCACATCAACGAATGCGAGTGATCCCCGATTTTTCACTTGCCTTGAACAACAAGTCGTGTGTCATCAGTGGAGCAGAAAAAGCTTGCTCTCCCATGCAAGGCCACTGTGTTCATCCCGAGTTTTGTTTTCACAATGTTCACTTTAATTGAGTTTTTAGTCTTTTGTTGTTTTTTGGGGGGATGGGGGTGGGGAGGGGAGGGTTCATTGTTGTATAAATGATTGGTTATTTTAATATTATTTCCGGTTAGTGTATATCCTTGTCAACGAATATGTAGTTAATCGAACTGCATGATGTTTTCTATAAACTTTTATACTAATAAATGATAAGGATTTTACAAGCTGTGCCCTCTTCTTGTCGACTTGTTCCTTTATTCTAAATAGGCTGACCTCATACAGGAACTTCTTAAACAGAAAGAAAAGAAATAAGTAGTATCCTTTAACTTTACCCTCCGCTATATAGATGATGTTCTCTCACTAAACATTTTAAAACAAAATGTGACTATGTTGAACCATGGAAGTATTATATTGACAGGAACTCCAACGAAAAATTAGCACATTCCCATCCCACTGATTTCTTTAAGAAAATAAAAGGTTCCGACTCAGTTTGTCAAGTAAGCGATAACTCCTTTGTGGGGTATCTGTGATGCCGCCTTCGCTTGTTTATTAATAGTCGTGTTCATTACCAATCCCAGCAAAACATATTAATACCTTTGTCAATAAGTGACTTATATATTGTATCCCGTATAGACTTTTTTTAATAACAAATATATTGCGTAAATTATACATTTATTTTGTAGTTATTTTCATCGTCACCTGATTTGACCTTTCTTATGTAAAATAATTACTGTTAGAAAGGTGTATGTCTGTTATAAGCTGAGGTTATAAGATTATAATGATGTGTGGTAATCAAGTAGAAGTATTCGATGTCCAGTGATGTAAAAATGATTAAGCTGCACCTGGTGTTTCGGATATCATTTAGGTCATTTTTGACCAAGGCCGTAAATCCTCATCAGGTACCCTAGCCTTGTATTTTTATTTATACTGCACTCGTTTTATTTGAGCAGTCAAAATGCGTTGACTGTATATGTCTATGTCATATACAGTCACTGACCTGATATCACTTTTTCTCATGAATATTTAAATAGAAATTGACGAAATTATTAATTAATTATTCATACGACCTATTCAACCTGTTCTTGGTTCCAATGTATACAACGACATAAACTTATTTCTTTTGCAATTTTTAGAAAAAAAACATATTTCACTTGTTAATATTTTTGGTTTTATGTTTTATGCTTAAATTGTTGATATTTTTAGTTCATTCTCAAACAAACTTGTTCATCATCGACTGGAGGTAGATGTACATTTCATTGTGCTGTACATTTCCCCGCCTGCATGATATGTGGCCTTTTTGTAAAAAGTGGAAGTTTCCCAATATTTAAATCAAATAATAACAATCACACTAAACAACAATTCAAAATGTACTATTTTAGATTGCAGTATAAAGACAATAATAGTGCATTGACTTGACATATCAACGATATAAGGATTCGGCCCGAAACGGGGAAAAAGCTCGGCAGAGCCTCGCATTTCCCCGTTTCTAAGCCTCATCCTTATATCGTTGATATGTCAAGTCAATGCACTATTATTGTCTATAAATACTATTTAATTACAATTTGATTAGTTCTTGCTCTGGTAACATATTAAATGTAGTGTTATTTTTAGGGCACCAATTTATTAATAGTCATGTTCATTACCAATCCCAGCAAAACATATTAATACCTTTGTCAATAAGTGACTTATATATTGCTTCCGGTATAGACTTTTTTTTAAACAAATATATTGCGTAAATTATACATTTATTTTGTAGTTTATTTCATCGTCACCTGATTTGACCTTTCTTATGTAAAATAATTACTGTTAGAAAGGTGTATGTCTGTTATAAGCTGAGGTAATATAGACAATAATAGTGCATTGACTTGACATATCAACGATATAAGGATGAGGCTAAGAAACGGGGAAATGCGAGGCTCTTCCGAGCCTTTCCCCCGTTTCGGGCCGAATCCTTATATCGTTGATATGTCAAGTCAATGCACTATTATTGTCCTTATACTGCAATCTAAAATAGTACATTTTCAATTGTTGTTAAGTGTGTATGTAATTATTTGATTTAAATATTGGGAAACTTCCCCCTTTTATAAAAAGGCCTCATATCACATGCAGGCGGGGAAATGTACAGCACAATGAAATGTACATCTACCTCCAGTCGATGATGAACAAGTTTGTTTGAGAATGAACTAAAATATCAACAATAAGCATAAAACATAATGATATGCAAACCAAAAATATTAAAAAGTGAAATATGGTTTTTTTTCTAAAAATTGCAAAAGAAATAAGTTTATGTCGTTGTATGCATTAGAACCCAGAACAGGTTGAATAGGTCGTATGAATAATTAGTTAATAATTTCGTCAATTTCTATTTAAATATTCATGAGAAATAGACAATAACTGTTTAGTGTCTTTAAATATCAGCTGTATTTGTACGAGGCTAGGAAACAAGGTGTATGCGAGCTTTTAGCGAGCTACTACACCTGTTTCGAGCCGAGTTCAAATACAGCTGATATTTTAAAGACACTAAACAGTTATTGTCTTTATCCTGCAATTAATTCTGTATATTGTTTGTGTTTTGAAAGACACAAAAACTAACATATTAAGCATTTATTTTCGATTTGTAATCCCTTGAGGCCCGCGTAGTAATATCAAAATCACACATTACTCTGAAGACGGGTTCGCCAAAAAAGAATCTCGAATGGTCAACAATAATACATCGCTCAAGGTGAATAATTATCTGTTTTAACATAACAACTAATGTCAACAGTAAAAACAAATAACAAAACATTGTCAAATTTGAAACAGAAGTGTACGAGTTGTCCTACGCTTCAGACTTGACTTTCACTAAACATGCATGCTGAAATTGACATGGTTGATTTTGCAACACAATCATACACATTCATGTTTTGAAATCGACAATTGTCATCGTCATTGGAATGCAACTGGAATACACATTCTGAAATTGACATGGTTGATTTTGTAACACAATCATACACATTCATGTGTTGAAATCAACAATTGTCATCGTCATTGGAATGCAACTGGAATACACATTCTGAGGTCACACAGGTTCAAACAATACTCAGTCCGGCAGTGGGCGGAGCTTTAAAGCGATATCTGTATAGTATACAGATACAGCATAGCGATATCTGTAGGGCTGTATCTGTATAGTAGGACACCCAATTGCAGGATAAAAAGTGATATCAGGTCAGTGACTGTATATGACATAGACATATACAGTCAACGCATTTTGACTGCTCAAATAAAACGAGTGCATGCAGTATAAATAAAAATACAAGGCTAGGGTACCTGATGAGGATTTACGGCCTTGGTCAGTGACTGTATATGACATAGAAATATACAGTCAACGCATTTTGACTGCTCAATAGAACGAGTGCAGTATAAAAGATTATAATGATGTGTGGTAATCAAGTAGAAGTATTCGATGTCCAGTGATGTAAAAATGATTAAGCTGCATTTCGGTCATTTTTTACCAAGGCCGTAAATCCTCATCAGGTACCCTAGCCTTGTATTTTTATAAATACTATTTAATTACAATTTGATTAGTTCTTGCTCTGGTAACATATCGAATGTAGTGTTATTTTTAGGGCACGACACCTGGTGAATCTGCAATATCTTTATTATTCTTTTGTCCTTTCTTATCTAATTATTATTTAATTAGGTCTTTCCACTTTTCTGTGGAAAGACCTATTGTTTTTCTTCTGATTATTTTTTTTTTCTTCCGCCTAATTTTGTTCTTGCGATAAATATTTGTTTCTCAATATGTCGCTTAGATATTTGGTATATGATATCGAACAGTTTTTGAAAGGAGTAGGTCCGGTAAGACCCCTTTTTGGCCCCAAAATATAACAGTTTTACAAAATTGTTAAAATGTAAACTTTTAGTTATTTATTGGACAGTTGAATGAGGGGGGGCAAGGGGTTTAACTGTTATGCTGTTATGGGGCATTTTAATTATTTGTTATCTGTTATTCTGAAAATATATTTACTGTTAGCTGTTATTGTCTTATTCTTTGTTATCTGTTATAGGACTATTATCTATTTTGTTATCTGTTATTGTGAGAATCTATTTGCTGTTAACTGTTATTGAAAATTGGAATGTTAGCATTTTGACAGCCAATCTTCCGTCGAAATTGAAGATAATTATTAAAAATTGTGATTTGAATGGATAATAGTCTCATTAGCACTCTTACCGCATCTTTTAACAATGTATATCTATTGGGGTCTTTCTACTGGTAATATCGGGTGGACCTGTATTTGCAGAAGAATTTCAGTAACATACATCACATAAACATATAAAATCAATTGGACCCAGGACCATTCCAGTATATATTATTATTATCCTTTGTAATAAAATTCCATTGTCTGTGAACATGTAGCAGTTTGTACAAATTATAATTCACTTATTACTTGTACAATAACTTATAGTATGGATTTTGTTATATAAACATGAAAGGCATTGGTACTCCCTATAGATTTTTTTATTCAATGACCACATAATAATCTTTATATTGTACTATTGTCCCTGATTTGGGGAGGATTGGAGACCAACTAGCATGCTAAAGTTGACGCAGTCACATTCTGTATGTGCCTATTTCCAAGTCAGGAGCCTGGATTCAGTGGTTGTAGTTTGTTACTGTGTTACTAAGTTTCTCGTTCACTATTTTGTGGATAAATTAGGCAGTTAGTTTTCTCCTTTGAATTGTTTTACATTACTAAGTGGTGTGGGTTTGAATTATGGCTTTGGGAATTATACAACATCTTTTTCTTTTAGCATTTATATTATAAGTGCTACTCCCTCTCTTTTCATTTACATGAAAGAGAATCATGATCACCATATTTTTAAAAGCTCCTTATAGCTGCTTCACATGGCGAAAATTGAAGCTCAGAAACCATTGATGCAAATACAGATGTGTCTTCAGTTTAATTTTTCGACAAATAACCCTTTTAAAATCCTTCAGCTTCTCCATTGCTGTACCCAAATTTTCCATATATTATAATTTCACATAAGATACATGATATGTTTTTCACTTGGTGTCATTTTTACTAGGTCCAATTTCTATTATACTATCAGAATTGTCACTTGAGTCAATTTCTATTATCAGAATAACCACAACTGGCATGCGTGTTTCAGTTACATGTCCTGTCTCCACTGATCTGGGTATTTTTGTATTTTATAAGTAAGTTTTATCATGAGGTCATTAAATAAAAAAAAAATTTGTGCATCAATGTTTTTTTTATTACTTATAAAGTATATATATTGCTTTTCAGAAAAAAAATAATCTAAAAATCAAATTGATAATAAAGTGTCACTGGCTGCACTATTTTCAAAAATTAAATAAAAAAATCTAAATCATTAAAAATTGATCCCTCAAATGCCCTAGATTAAAAATATCCCTATATCAAAAACAGAAACTAGTAATTTCGTTCAGAAAAATTCAACATCCAAGTTACGGGAAAAAAAATCAACCAAGGCAGAACTGCCTCACGGCCGAAACGTTTTGTTTGCACAAATTTTCTAGGTCCATACCACAAGTTATATACTAAGATCTACGAGTCATCTACTGGATTGGTCTTTGACAGATTTATTTTCATATTTCATTACTGTTATCTGTTATTATCCCTTTTCAATTCCTTGTTATCTGTTTTTCACCAAATCAATTCACTGTTTTGCTGTTATGGGGACCCCCTTGCCCCCCCTCTTGAATGCGTCTACCACATAAATATGGGCTGTTTTTGACTATGCAATGCACATATATCGGGTTGTAGCGCCATTAAGTCATGCTAAATTACTGAAATCTCCGAAATTCTAGCATTTTAGTTAAATTTTAGACGGTTTCCGTGTAAAACGGAAGTGGCCGCATTCGTGTTCATCCTCAATATTGAAATGTAAGTTGTATTTTATGATAATACATAACATTTATAAAGGTTTTGGATGAACACGGATGCGGCCACTTTCATTTTTGACAAAAACCATCATTAAAGTGACATTTTTCAGCATATTTGGTAGATTTTTCATATTTGAGCTGGAATCGGATCGTTTTTAATGACTAAATCAGTTAAAATCTTTCACATAAACTAATTGAATCCAGTAAAATAGACACTTAAGTGTTTAAAAAGTGGTCAAAATCTTTCGTCCGATGAAACTGAAATTTGAGGCCAAAATGAGTCCTTACCGGATCTTCTCCTTTACCCTGCGTAACCGAATACTTTTCTTTGCAGGAACTATCTCCCCAAACACTGTTTTCCTTGTGTCCACTTCTCCTTTGGAACCGTAAAAGATTACGACAAATTTATTTTTGTTTTTTTTTAATTTGGTGAAAACAGTCGCGGGGATTTCGTTTCGTTTCTTTTTATTTGTTTTTAAGGTGGTATGGGTGTCTTCCTCCATCTTGGATTGTAAAAAACAGAGAATCAAAGGTCCAGATTTTCCATCAAGTAGGCAAAATTTGATGCAGGAATGCAGATATTTAATGTACATTTTCATTTAAAAGTACCAATTTATAGGATTATAACTTCTAAATATTGATATTTTTGCAAATGTTAATTATTTTTGGTTGTTTTTAAATTTTTTTGTAAATTTGCATTTTAAGGGGAGGTAACTCTAAAAAAGTGCATTTTCTGAAGGATTCTGTATGGAATTTTCCTATTTTGTATTTTAGCCGGAAAAAACGTACGGTGACCCTATCTTTTCTTTTGAAATTCTCAAAGCAGTGTCTGAAAGCTATCTTTTCCTGAAGTATTTAACAATTCTATCATTTTGTTTAGTTTCTAATCACAAAATGGTGTTTTTTCCTGTATAATCCATACAAAATGTGTCATTTTGTCCCGTCCTGCAGCTTGAGAAAATGCGCGGTGACCTATCATTTTTATTATATTTTTCAACATGTATCAATAGATACAACATTTTGGCAAAGTATGAACAAATTCTATCATTTTTATTTTAGACTCCCATACCACCTTAAGCAACAAAACCCGTAAAACTGACATATTTGTCATTCACATGGTCGGTAAATTCATTTCCTTGACAATTAAGTACACATCCGTTTATTTCGGTATGTTCCGTAATTACGATCATTCACGAGGTTCCAAAAATTTGATCGGAACCCATGCATCCATAATACATGTCGAGTTAATTAACAGATACTTAAAGATTTTGCAGCATCGCACTATAAACGTTTGAAGTTCGCTTGTTGGAGTTCCTGTCAATATAATACTTCCATGGTTGAATGCATCTATTCCATCGAACTCGAGAAAAAGGATGCATCAGATACTGTTAAATCTGCCTCATATCGACTTCGACTAGAAATTGACAATTAGGGTCGTTGGAAAACAAATCATTACGTCAAAAGAGATGATTTTTGCTTCCCTATTGTGAATTTCCTATTTCTATGTAGCAATATTCCAGCAGCGCCTCCATACAGATTATATATCTCCTAATTGATACGATATTCCCGGGCTTGTATTTCCTACCATGATTTCCTTGATAGAGGGTTGCTGCTCACGAGGAAGCTATTAAACCAAGAGTTCCAAATGGTGAAGTTGAAATCATCGCCATTAAGAGTTAGTTGACCGTTATGGAATATCCGTTTTACAGATGATAGCAGATATGTTCCATTTGGTAACTACAATCCCGTTCCATTTATATAAATACAAATGTGACCTACCGAATTGACTTATTACCGGGTTTGTACTTAGTACATGAGTACTTAGTACATGAATAGAGTACCGGTGTTCAAAAGTCATAAATAGATTGAGAGAAAACAAACCCGGCAGAGCTCCAGATAAGAATTCACAAATTGGGTTTTTACCCACCATTTTCTTATATAATTGGGTGATAAAGTTTTTTAATTGCATTATCAATTCCAATTCACCCCTCATGTTAATATCAAATTGGGTTTTTCACCACCAAGCTCCTTAATGTATTGGGTTTTTTCATCAACACAATATGAATATTTAGGCAATATCCACCCCAGATTTTTTTCCATCTTAAATATGTTTCTTTCTTTAATTTGTTTAGCTGTTTTATTTGGTTTAGGGTTAGGGTTATGGTTATTTGCTAACTGTTTTATTTGGTTTATTGACTAAGAAGCAATTGTAGGTTTAATTTGTGTTCCGTTTCAAACCTTCTGCCAGTTTTGTATTTTCTCATATAAACTGTAAAAAAAAACGGATGTGTGTATTCACAGGCACTCGTCTTATACCTGTATATAATAAATTAATATGAGACCAGTGCCTGTTTGTGTATTCATTAATTCTAACCGTAAAATGAAAAAAACAATAGTATATAAACTCTAATTATACTTGAATGTTTTTGTTTTATTCCAATTTTCATAAATCTGGGTTTAGTTGTCTTTTATTAGAACTTTTGGTTTCTGATGCTTTATCATGTCATAAGGCAGCAACCATTTGATTTTCTGGGGGGGGCTATGGTTTTTTTTTCTGTGCAAACTTTTTTTTTCGCCTTCGGCGAAGAACAATCTATTTTTTTAGCGACAAACCGAAGACAATTTTTTTCTTTCAATTTTAGCATTACATATAGTGGCAGCTGAGGGTGAAACAAACAATTTTTTTTTACTCAGGGTCCAAAACAAATTATTTTTTTCACCAAAACCTGGAAACAAACTTTTTTTTCCAAAAAAAAACCATAGCCCCCCCCCCCAGAAAATCAAATGGTTGCTGCCTAATTGATTTGGCCTTTCATCTTTCCAACTGATTTCGTTTTTGAGGAAACCCTGCTTTTATTAGCAATGTTCTCGTTAAGGTACGCACACACGCCCGTGTGTTCGATGGACGCTTCATAAAAACACTGGCTGAGTCTTGTTATCATCATACCTTTCCTAAGCTTTTCAAAAGAAGCAGAAAACATGCTTCTATTCAATATTTTTACCGGACATTCACTTTTGTTTTAATTCAATGTAAGTTATGATAAATCCCGAGCAATGCGAATAAAATATGACTTCACGACACACGCTCATTGGATAAACTCCGAGAAGATCGAAATGTTTTCAAAAACACGTGTACCTATTGAGCAACGGAAAACTCTAACAGGGACCCATTTCAGCTACTTGATGCAGGGATCTATTTTTAGAACGAAAGGAAATTTCCAATTATAAATATTATAAAAATAGTTTACGCGACGACTGTAAACAGATAAGGGTAAATAACGCAAATGGTAGCCAATAAAAGGGTTGAGAACTCATGGTTTTGGAATAAAATTGGGTTTTCCTTTGAATTACTTGGGTTATTGAACCCTGCAATGGGCAATTGCATTGGGTTTTTTATTATTTGTATTGCGTGATCACGCAAATACGCACGGGGGGGGGGGGGGGGAGTGGTAACTTCGATATTTTCTTGGTAGGGGTGTGCCATTTTTGCCTCAAAAAACGTACCCATTTTAATATAACATTCACTGAAATTCAGTACCTATAATTATATAAATATTTAAGAAAGAATGACTTATACTTATATACAATATTTAACTTGACCCATGCTTATATAAGCACTAACTCACCGGGGTTCATTTGGGGACTTATTTGAAAGCACTTTGTTTGAAAGGTGAACTTTCAAATGAATTTATTTAATTTAATATAATAATTGACCATTAATAATGTATGATTCTCAATAGCATATAAATTTTATATATGATATGTAGATCATACCCCAAATCAATATAGTTATCAAACGTAAATGCATTTTGATATAGGATGTCATTAAAAAGGAGGGTCATTTTTATATAAAATCTCGCAAAATTATGACCCATATTTTTGGCACATCCCCGTATACCCAATAATAGGAAGTTGACCCCCCGTGCAAATACGCAGCCAGGGGCGTAGCTACCCGGAGGCACGACAGCACGTGCATCCACGTCGTTTTCACAAAAAAAAAAAAAAAAAAAAAAAAAAAAAAAAAAAACAGAAGAGAAGAGAGAGAGATGAGTTAGTCAATCGGAATCGGAAAGAGTGATGCATGTATTATCTAAGACTATTATGATTAGGATATTTGTTTAACGTTCGGGACTGTTTGTGTCTTTTCAACTATCCCGGATATTAGTTAGACAACCTAGTTACAAGTGTTCGAGTCATGCAGAAAAAGATCGTAGCTCCCTATACGCTAACACGCAGCAGCGTGCACATTGATTCGGCATGCAAGAAAGAAATGGCAAAATAAAAATTTATAAATTGAATGTTGGAGGAAGCACATATGTTGTCACTTTTTTAATTGATTAAGTATCATTAAATAACGACATTTGGTTTCAAAATATTTTTTTGTTGTTGAGACAATCACAAAATCGGAAGTAACTTTTCAAGATTTGAATTTGTAATATTCAGTCTAAGACATGTAGTTTTGAAGCACCCCTTTTTACAGTGTACAGTTCATCAGTTTGAAATGAGATGTAACAATCGGCATAATAATTATCAGATCCCTTCGATATCGTTAAAATATGCCGAGGCGGTGGGATCGATAGACTACCGGGGCCAAATTAGCCAATTACCCTGCAACCACGCCATGTCTCATTATTTTTTGCGTTCATATACCATATGAAAAGGGAACTGGAGAGTAGAGTCCCATCAAGTATTATCAGACAATCGCTTCTTTGCGCTGTATCTGCTTCATCGTGTAGTAGGAAATATCCCAAACGAACAAATCTCAATATTGTCTGAAACATACGAAACTGACCTTGCATGTAATTTTGACGAATTCAATTGGGAGGTCGCTCGATGCCGAAAACGTACGCTGGGTTATTATATCTCGCAAGTGCTGTACCATGCCATGATGGAGATCTATCAGTCACTGTACTTTGTATGTTATTTAAAACAAATGTAAGATCAACAATGAACAACGACAGTTACATGGCATTACTGCATATTCATCGGGATTTCAGTGTTAAAATTGGCAAAGTAATAGAGAAGTTTGTTTCTGCCAAGACTCGAAGAGCAGGTTTTGGACAATTTTGAGTAAATTCTGTATCACAAATGTGTTGTTTATGTATTACTCTTTTCAGAAGATATATTAATAGTTTTACATTCATCAATTTTTATCTACATATATAGCTCCTTTTAACCAAAATAACATTTTTCTGCATAATAGGGTCCCAAAATTTTTTCGCCTCGCTCCGCTCGGCGGTAGATGCTTCCACATCGTTTCCTTTCTAGCTACGCCCCTGGCAGCTTATCTGGAGTTCTGCCCGGGTTACAAACTAAAACCGAGGAAACGGCACATCAACTATAAGAGGAAAACAAAGGATCACTAAGGTGCAACAAAAACAAACGCCAACATACATAGAAACGAACTATTTGATAACAACTGCCATACTCATGACTTGGTACAGGATATTTGAAGTTAAAATGGTAGCATGAACCTGGTTTA
The DNA here is from genome assembly GCA_019925275.1 of Mytilus edulis. Classification (NCBI taxonomy): domain Eukaryota; kingdom Metazoa; phylum Mollusca; class Bivalvia; order Mytilida; family Mytilidae; genus Mytilus; species Mytilus edulis. The sequence goes on along the minus strand of CM034349.1, from coordinate 56,574,389 downwards.
CTGACTAACCAACCCTCCCGCTTTTTGACAATGTTTAAAAAAAATGTCTAATATTACAACACTATACGGGACAAAAATACAGCACATGCACACGCAAGAATATGCATCACAGAGAAAAGCAAAAACAAAAAATATAATAGTCGACACCACAACTGCAGAACAAAAACAAACATAGTCCATCAACGACAAACACCACAGGATATCAAAAACAGTGCCCCGTTTATGTAAATAATGAGAAATACAGCGATACCACATGTAGAGCAGGATCTGCTTTCACTTCCAGAACACCTCTTTTACATGAGTTCCTGATTTATATACAATTTATTCCGTCTAGAACAAATATTGTTGGGCCTCGTTGAAACTCCTGTAAGGGTCTGTGTTGGGTTCTTTCATTTCCATATTCCTTCATGTGTACACAAGGCCATCGCCCTGTTGTTGTCTTTTCTTTATCTTTCACATGTTTCAATGTCTATTATTTTTTATTCTTTAAATTTTGTTAGCCTACTTTTCGCTAATCCTAATTTTTCTGTAGTCTTGGTCCTTCATTCTCTATTTTGAAAACCAGAACTTCTATTCCATGACACACTTTATGCTTTTGTTTCATTTCGGACTTTCAATTAAATTTGGTTGAGTGTTATAATAAAGCATTAGCGGATTCTGATGTAGCGCAGAGAGCGGCACAACCCCCTACCCCTTTCAAGATGAAATTGTGTGCATAATATTTGATATATCGTCCATTAAAAATGTTGGCGATATTTTTACCATGTTCACTTGTGAATGTATTTTCATATGTCAAGGTTTTGTTGTTTTGCACTATGTGAATTTGATTATGATGTCTTAGTGTCAAACAAGAGACTAAAATAAATCATCTATAATCGATGTGCATGTACTCTTCCACTTTTTTTTTATAACAAGAGCAACACTGAGAATGTCACTATATATATGGTTGATGCATGAACCCCCCTTTTTTTTGGACGATCAATGCATTTGAATGGGAACATGTAGTTGGAACCCCACCCTTTTTGTCCTGGGATAGGAACCCCCTTTTTAGAATGGCTGGATTCGCCCCCCGTTTCCGACTACCTGGTCGAGTTTTTTTTTAAGGGGGGGGGGGGGGGGTCCGCTCATTTGTCAGTGTATCATCGGATTATTTATTGCCACATGATATTCTTTCTCAATTTTTTAAACGAAAATTGAACCAGTAATTCCGAAATACCCACAGGAAAATATTAATGTGCCCATTACATATGATAAAACATTCTTTATGGAGGTAAATCCAGAAATAAAAGCTCTGTTAAAATCGCGAAATCCGGCGTCGCTGCAGGCCTGACCCCCCAGGTTACCCGGTACCAAGAATATTGTACATCCACGCACGAAATTTGATATGCTATTCGATCTTATTCACTTGAAACATGGCTATAATGACGGTTATGACTTCGGTTGTTTTATTTTTGTATAGTGATGAATATAAATAAAGGGGGGGGGGGGGGGTAATTAAATTGGCTTAAAGTATATATCAGTTTCATGTTTGCACGGAAAATAAAGCTAAGAAAAAGTCGTTCATAGAAGAATGTATTTTATTTAAAAAAAAATAGGTACCCAAATTGTGGCAACATTAGATTTTATAACATACATGTGTACATGTACATTGTACTTGATGATCACTTGATTGATTAGTCCCAGATTGATTGAAAATTAAAAAAAACACAAGTTCAGCTGGACTCACAATATTAGTTTAGTAAATGATCTATGTCTACACATTACACGAACGTCACATTTTTATAATTCACACACATGTTGATACATCTGAGCTATGTTGGAAAAAATCAATGATTAATTTTGGTGCATGTGTTCCGACATTAATGGTTTTTTTTTGTTCACATTATCCCAACCATTTCAACTAGTTTACTAAAAATCAAACTAAATTACAATCTTAGCTTTTCAAAATTATATTTCTTTATAATCTCGACCGCTGGGCAGATTTGTTCGAAGGAGGAGCTTAATAAATGCCAACGTGACTTCAATCAGAAATAGCCCAACGTCACATGCATACATTTTATGACACGTGAGATGTGCTGTGGTCTTTATTTACAAAAGTGGGAACTGCGGCTGTTTGACTTTATTGTGTCTAATGTAAACAAAATGAATACATGTGAAAATTCAATGTCTGATTCTTTCATGGACGAACATGCAGCAAAGAGAATAAAGCTCGAGATTGCAGAAAGGTAAATATATATAAGATGTTATTTAGATTTGTTTTGATTTTTACGAGGCCATGTAGCAAAACGTGTTAACACGCATGTTTTATATGTTTTACGAATTTCTAATTACTTAAAAGACTCTGAAGAAAATTGAAGTTAAATATAAATGCATACGTTTTAAAACTATAAGATTTATATGTTTTCAACCAAATATCGATAAAAATGTAATTTTTCGAGACTGAAAACTGGCACGTGTCTGTACACCTGGGAAGTGAGAGGTGCTCGAAGGGATATTTTGAAGAAGTGAAAAAAATATTTGACAGATGTATGTACCCTAGTATGCAATTATGAAGGGTGTAAACTAGAATGATGCTACTCAAAATTTTAGATTTGAATGAAAGCATAATTGTGATATTCAGGATTAGAACTGTGGAAGTTGACAACACCCCACATTTTGCCAAACCTCGATTTTAACAAACTTTTTTTTTGAAGTTCTGGGTTTGGGATCAGTCATGTATTATACTAACCTGTTTGGGATAAATATACAGTGCAAAACATTATTTTTTGCAAGAATATTGACAAGCGCATTTGTTCACATACATGAAGTTTAGTTAATAATAATTGTTACCTTTGGCAGGGACTATTCATAAAACTAAGAAAATAGTCTCCAGCTTTTGGTGAGCTAAGTACACTTTCAAAAAATATAATAATTTTTTTAGATTGATTTCTTTGAAACCATCTTCATTGTCACAAGCTGTATTCATATCTCGATTCATATATGTACAATACAATGTAATATAGGGTTATTGCATGATATATTGGGGAATATTGTCCTGACTGCTGGATAGAATTTTATATTGCAGAGCTTGCGAGTGAAATATATGTTCTACGAGGGACAATATTCCCCAATATTAATGCAATAACTCTTTTATTGTAAAGCAATATAATATTTGAAAGTAAAAATTGGTTTAAACTAAGATTTTGTCGTCAATGACGTCATGAATTTAGAAGATTTATTGTACTAGTGCAATAATCAAATTTATTGCACTCTAACTTATAGTTACTTTCTGTGGGAATTCCTAGAACTGATACTACACCAGCCAGGCTAACCAAGCTCTAAGAATCTTACATGTCCATTGGAAAATTCAAAAATAAAAACTTGGCTATTAAAGTTTTTTTTTAAAATCTTAATTGTTAAATACAAACAATTTGATATAGTCTTTCTTAACCATGATAAAGTTTTAAATTCAAAATTAAATATATTTATAAGCAATATTTTTACCACTATTCTAATAAAATTAACCGTACTAATTTTCTTGCACCAGATGCACATTTCGACAATACATGTCTCTTCAGTGATGCTTGTGGCCTAAATATTTGAATTCCAAGCTTATATAAAGATGAATATTCTTCGTGTTTCCTATATATATATATATATATATATATATATCTTTTCAAAATTTGCACCTAAAATATCTGTAAAAACTGTACATGTAGATTATATACAATCCTCATGTATGTAGTCCCCATGCCCTAATACAATGTAACTTTCTCAATAAATATAAAAAAAAGAAGATGTGGTATGATTGTCAATGAGACAACTCTCCACAAGAGACCAAAATAACACAGAAATTAACAACTTGTTAATTCAAGATACAATGTAACTTCTGGCAAATATTTTACCTCCATTAGGAGCTTTTTTTGGTGTGTTGAAGACCCTTTGGTGACTGGGCTGTTTTCTGCACCCTTGTCAGGTTGTTGTCTCTTTTACACATTCTCAATTTTACTATATAAAGGCTAAAGCGTGGCTTTTTTTTTACAGGCCTTTGAATTTTGCAATATCACCAGAAGAATTGGAGATGCAGTCTATAAAAAAGGCTAAACTACCAAGAGTAAGTTTTGAATACTATCTTGTCTGTCATAAACCTGAGTTATTATAAGCACCGGTGTGTCAACTTTTAGATGACGCTGACACTAAATTGATTTTGTTTAGGAAGGAAAACGATTCATGACACAAAAATTCCTGCATGCACTTGACAACAACCCAACATGGGTTGAGCACTTTTATTTCAGTTTTTTTCTAACCCGAATAATTCAGTCGTTATATTGTGCTGATCTATGAAGGCTACATTCACGCCTGAATGTTTTCCTCAATAAAGACCGTCAACTGGAAAATTCACACCGCTATGCAATATGGGAATTTTTTACTGAGTTGGCAGCTAAAGAAGGAGGAGTTCCGGATGTTAATTGATGTTAAATGATGTAAACTGATGTTAATTGATGTTAATTAATTATTATCGTATTTGTGTGAATTGAATAAACATGTTTGGTAAGACAATTACAAGACGGTTGCGCAGATTCATTATCCTGATCACCGCCGATTAGTTCTCTCTCACAGAGAGCAGGTGAGACGGCCAATGACCATAAGGAGTTCAAGCCCTCGTGTGGGAGAAAATATGACACGGAAAGGGCTTGAATTATTCGAGTTAGTTTTTATCAGAAAATCACATTTATACCTGACACAAAGCAAAAGCTCTCCCTGCAAAATCAAGTTTGTTTCTTTTTAAAAAAAGTTCAGTTGTTGATAGTAATCATGTATATAACCTTAAAATGGAACAAAAAAGCAAACCATTTTGTTTATGGTTTTATAACTTGTAATTGGTTATTATAGGATCCAATGTCGCACAGAATCATAGAAAAGAGGCGAAGAGATCGCATGAATAACTGCTTAGCAGAACTCAGTCGACTTATCCCACCAAGCTACTTGAAACAGGTAAAATACTTAAAACAAATGGATATTTCAACTTTCTGTTGACTGAATACTTATAATTAAAGAGGGAGGAGAGTAATGCATGGTATATATAAATCTGTGATAAAAATAGATTCAACTTGAAACGTCAATATTAAAAGAAGGAAGATAACTCAAATTTATAATTTGCCTAGTTAGATAATGCAATCTTTGCCTTTCAGTGCTCACAAGCTTTTTGATTCTGATTTATTTTTGGAGAATTGAGGTTGAATACTTTATCTTGAGTGTGAATATGGGTTTGGTAGGTGAAGGGCCTAGGAGAACCTCATATTCAAGCCTTCACTTCATATATACAAATGTCTTATCGACTTTTCTGTAATCCTAAAAAAATGACATTTTTATTTTTAGATATATAAATGTATCCATCATGTGAATAGTAAATTGCCAAAAAATAGCATAATTACCTCTATATTTCAGGGTCAAGGTCGTATCGAGAAGACAGAGATAATAGAAATGGCATCAAAGCTTATACGAAACCTGTTGAACTTGCATAATTTCAGAGGTATGAAACATTATAACAGTTAAGGTATTGAAATGTATGGGTAAAAGAAGCTGAAATATTTTCACCAAAAATTAAGTCAAGCAACGCTAAATACTTCCTCTCATTAATTATACTTCCATGAAATAGGATTTGAATATTCTAGTTACATTTAATTCTATAAAATGATTTAACAAATAAGTACTGTAAATTCAGAGATTATTGTGATGGACAAAAAAGGGAGATATATAATTGTGATTTCATGAAATTCTGCATACAGATATATAAGTATCAGATATCAGTATGTGAGTTCTAATTACTGCCATACATTTGTACTTAGTTACATTGAAATATGATATAAGTATGTACTGTCAAACTGAGATAAAACAAACGTCACAATTGTAAAGCGAAATTTGTTTTATCAATTTAAAGAATAAAGTTTATAGTGAGGTTACACCACTAAACCACTGGGCCCAGAAATTTCATTATAACCATGTTTTTTTGTAGCAGGTTTGATTTTAACTTGTTACATCTGTCCTTTTTGTATCTTTTTTGCAAACATCCTAGAGACTAGAAGCAACTTGTATCATATGATCATGATGATCCTTATCCTTTTAAGACATCATCATTCATACAAAAATGTATTCAGTTATTGTATTGATATAATTGTAGAAATGATGTCGAAAGAGTTACCACCAGATGGTGGGGGTTCCAATCCATGTTGTCAGGAAAAGTTTTACATGGGATATAAGGAATGTCAGGAGGAGATGTTACATCAATTAATAGACACAGAAGGGCTGGACCCTAAAGATGCTTTCTATCAGAGAATGACAAACTTTTTAGACCAGAGCAGTAAGAAATTTCTACGGATATCAACAGGTAGGAATTGTTCTTATTTGTATAGCGACATGACATGTTGTTTATTTTAACTCATCTTGAACAAAGGGTCAGTGTAAGCTTTACCATCTCTAGAATTTTATTGTCTTTCTCTTAGGCCGACACCAATTTAATTCCTTGTTCGACGGACCCGCCCACACATATTTTTTTCAAAACAGATTTTTTTTATATTCCCGTATCCGGAAATGTAATTTATGTCCATTTCCCGCACCATTTTTTTGTAAACGATATAAAAAGCTATCAACATTTGTTTTTAAAATCACAGTCTAAACCTGTATATAATGATTTTAAACCTATAAGCACCCCACCACACTGTGTAAATATCCGTGATAATATTTGTTTCAGCATGAAACCAATTTATCCAAAGTGGGAGTGCTCCGATATAAATATATAACAGCAGAAATACCTGTAAAGAACAAAACGTTGGTAAATCTTGATAAAACAATTGTTATGGGAAGACGAAAGGGTTTTTGACATTTGTAAACAGTGAATCTATCCTCTTTACCCATATCGATGCACCATTTATGTCTGACAAATGTTGAAACTTACAACAGTTAGTTTAAAATATCTTGTCCATTGAATACTGAAACCAATCAAAACTTTTTTTTCCAGTTTTTTGCATTAAAGGATGTGCTTGTCTTGGATTTATCTAACACTTTATTTTCAGCAGATAGAAGTTGACATTCATGATATTAAAGATTTGAGAAAAAAAAATTTTGTTAACAAATATCTTGTTTTACATTTTGTAATTCTCTACTAATACAGTACTAGTTGTTTTCAGGGTGCATTTAGTTTTTTCAAGGTAATGCATCTATTTCTTTTAAAATCATAGATCTGTGCTCTGTTATTAGCCCTAACAGGCAATACAGTAACACTGGTTCACAGATACACATGAAACACAATGATGATTTTAATGTTTCTCTTGTTATATTTGTGTGACGTGTGGAATAACTGTATTAACAAGCTATTGTCTATAATGTTTGGGTTCATTGTAAGTAATTTAAACATAACTTTGACTTTTACTCGAACTAATAGACTTCTAAGTCTATGTAGTTGTGATGTGTTTGAATACATTAGAACTAGACTTCATTTAAGGATGTACTTAGGTGAGGTTTTGTAATTTGTGTCAAATGTTCAGACTCCTTGGTGTTTTCCATACAATACAATGTAAAATATTTTGCCCCATAACACCCATTTATTTTTTCATATAAGACTTAATAGCTCATGAAAGGTCATTTATCAAAATTTTAGAAGATTCTTGATTTTCTTTCTTTTGTTTTGAGACCCAAATAATACCAATGCAAATATAAGGTAAAAGTCTGAGTTGGCCTTTTCCCGCCATATTTTTAAATCTTAAAATATATCTCGAAAAGGAGGTCCATGACCTATCAATATTTTTAGCTTATCTTTATCCTTAATTGATGCTCTACCAGCTTATAGTATCAATTTTGATTTCTTAATTTCTTAATTTTTACCTAACCTCACCTAAGTACATCCTTAATTACTTATTTTCTTTATGTGATACCGTCGTGACAATAGTCTGTTATACAGTGTACATGTTACTGAGTGTAGAAACTAATACTCTATATTCCATATTAGTTGTGACTTCTTCTTCACAGTCTTAGGCATAGCTGAAAGTCATTAAGAAAATTTCATGACCAGTTGTTCTGTAGTTTATCTGAATATCTTTACAGATATTCATAAATAGGGTGAGCCATCCAAAAACTGGTGATGCAATTTTCAAAATAATCTTCGGTTATGTTTAAGATTGGTTGAACAGTCGATAAGTACTGGTCCAGTACTAGTTTTTGCACTGCAGCTCTGCATGATGAATGTTTTATCTTGTAACTTAAATGGTTTTGTCATTGGATGTTACCTGAATTGTTTTGAAAAGATGATTTTCAGGTTGTGACCTGTGCACTTTATGTCTGAAGAAAACAACTTGGTACAACCTTGTGGTCAATGATCATCAACAAGGTTTTGAAATGTCATAATTGAGTATTGTCTTAATCAATCAGTGTTCATTGTCTAATTCTTGATTTTTCTAGGAGATTTTGGTGAGTTTTGAATGAATGTTGTGAATCCAATTTTGCTTCCCAACAAATACGATTATGTACATGTTTTTATATTTATATAAAAATTATGTAGTATATTTTATTACTTAGTAAGCACATTTGTAATAACTTTTTAATTAGGTTTTTTTTTTATGTAAAAAATTAATGAATTAGTTTCTAATTATTTGATAATTTTTGATACTTATTTTAAAAGTGTTGCTAATTATGAATAACAAGAGATGTGTATATCTCCTATGTACACAAACTGTCAGCTCTAGTCCACTCTCGGAATGTAATGTTCATGTAAGTAAATTTTTTTCTCTCAACTTACATTTACCATAGTACAATAATTTCATGTTAGTTGTTTTCTTTTGTAGTAAAATCTGCATCTGATGTCCAAGATGTAAAGCCTGACGATTCCTTGACGTCAGAAGCAGCTATTTCAAATTTTAACTCACAGAGCAATGGTCAAGTGCTGCAAGGCATGGGAATTTCTGAAAATAACATGGCCATGATAAAACAAGATGAACATCTTTGTACCTTATTGAAGCCTACAGAACAAACATCCAGCCAAACATCAGGGTACTGTAGTTCCAGTAATCAGTCATTGTCAGATGGAAGCTTATCATGCATTACACTGCAGTCTGTCCAGAGAGATACAGCAGAGAAAGATGAATGTAATGGGTCAAGAGGCAGTTCATGCTCCAGTGACCAGAATTCATCTGAAGGTAGTAATGGACACAAGGTTGATTATCACAAGTCACATGCTTATAAATTTAAGCACAATATCACAAAACGGTTTTCTCAAGAAAGACATCCTTATCATCACAAAAGTGATAGATCTTCGGATTCAATGGAAGATGAAAATGAACAAGGAAAGCAAAAATCAATGGGCTGTAGAACTTCAAGTTCTGGCACTGAATATAGTCGATATTTGGGATCTGAAAATAGTTCTACGAACAGTTATTGCGAGAAAAACAAAGTTCCACGATATCAGAATGACTTTGGCAGTGATGGACGTTTTGATTCAAAACAGGTGCCTTTACCTGCCTTTGTACTTCATCCTCTTGGAACACATTATGTTCCAGTGACAATACATCCTACACATTTCAAAAATGTGTTTAAAGATGAAACAAATACTACAGCATCCTCAGCATATCATCCCATTAGTATCCCTGTGAACTTCTGTGGTCCGACTGTTTCCATACATACACAGGTAGAACAGCAGCTCCTACATGCCTCAGAAGGACAGAAGGAAGTAAAAATGCATTGAAAATTCAAAGAAAATGTTTTGAAATAGAAAATTTGAAGATATTTATGCATACAAATATCAGAACAATTCTGACAAATAAATAATTTAAATGTTTTTTTACAATATGACTTTGTGTGTTAAAATTTTTGATAAAAAAAAGAAAATGAAAGCAATTATATGGTTGTTATTTGTTTTAATTTCAAACATTCAGTAAATTTTATTTGAATTTTTTTTATTGTTTTTGTTTTGTTTTTTTTGTTATGTGGAATTGTATTCAGTTTAAAAGTTTAAAAAATATTTTGTTGTTATCAAATTTAGTGTTTGTTATTTTTATTGTAAAGATCTATAGCTAAGATTTTGACAGTTTATTTTGAAAAAAAATAAAGGTTTTTTTTTAAAGCCTCTGAATAAAATTTAATCATAATCAGTAATGACAGTTAGACATTTCAGCATTTGCACTCTTTGTTTTACGAGTAGAGAGAGATTTATCATCAGTGTACATATGTTTTTATAATGAACAGATAAGAAGTTATAAAATGCTGTTTGTTTTATGACTTTTTGCAGTATTGGTGCATTAAATAGGTTATTTTTCTATTTACTTAATCTTGTTTTAATGTAGATATTGTGGCACTAATCTGTTGTTGAACATATTTTGTTTACAAGCAATAATGAATTTCAAAATAATTTGATTTTTTGCTCACCTGGCCTAAAAGGCCAAGTGAGCTTTTCTCATCACTTGGCGTCCAGCGTCGTCGTTAACTTTTACAAAAATCTTCTCCTCTGAAACTACTGGGCCAAATTAAACCAAACTTGGCCACAATCATCAATAAGGTATTTAGTTTAAAAAATGTGTCCGGTGACCCGGCCAACCATCCAAAATGGCCGCCATGGCTAAAAATAGAACATAGGGGTAAAATGCAGTTTTTGGCTTATAACTCAAAAACCAAAGCATTTAGAGCAAATCTGACATGGCGTAGAATTGTTAAACGGGTGAAGATCTATATGCCCTGAAATTTTCAGATGAATCGGATAACCTGTTGTTGAGTTGCTGCCCCTGAATTAGTAATTTTAAGGAAATTTTGCTGTTTTTGGTTATTATTGATATAGATAAACTGTAAACAACAATAATGTTCAGCAAAGTAAGATTTACAAATAAGTCAACATGACCGAAATGGTCAATTGACCCCCTTAGGAGTTATTTTTCCTTATAGTCAATTTTTAACAATTTTCATTAAATTTGTAAATTTTTACTAACATTTTCCACTGAAACTAATGGGCCAAGTTCATTATAGATAGAGATAATTTTAAGCAGCAAGAATGTTCAGTAAAGTAAGATGTACAAACACATCACCATCACCAAAACACAATTTTGTCATGAATCCATCTGCTTCCTTTAATATTCACATAGACCAAGGTGAGCGACACAGGCTCTTTAGAGCCTCTAGTTTTGTAAATTATTTTTTTTTTTTAAACTCCTAAAAAATGTACCTTGCAACATGTGCAATGGGCTGTTTATCGTGATACACCTCATGTCAGGTTGTCCGTTCATCTCAAGTTTGGTTTCATGATATGTAAAATGCCCCTTTAATAAATCGCTTAAAAATTTAAATAATGTCATAAGGGATAGATTACAGTTCCAAATCATTTGTAATGGTTCTGACATTTATCTTTCAAGAGTTATGCGTCATAGTCAATTTAAAGGAGTTTCACAAACTTCCAGATGATAATGATAATACTGCTTGACCAATACTGCTTGACATTTACTGTTGAAAAGTTATGCCCTTATTTTGTTTGATTTGAAAATTAGATTTTCTTTTGTTTCTGGATGGAAAAGAGTTATCAAGAGTATTGCCCCTTAGGAACCTCTACCTTTAAAAAACTTTTTTCTTTGTACCAAAGTGATAAAGTACTAATTGACAGAATCTTTCTAGATTTCAACCCAGTGTCGTAAAACATAAGATACAGGCCATGTTTGATAAGAAAGATGTTTTGAGAATTTACATTTAAAGATTTATTTTGCAAGTGGGGGTATCTATGAATTCTAAATCACTAAATTAAAGATATATTTTTATATGAAAGAGTGAAAACTAGACAATACAGTACCTTGCTATAATATCTTGCTGTAAAGAGGCCATGTAATATTTCATCAATTATGCAAATCAAAAAGTTGTATTATATTCAAAGTTGTTAAACATGTTAAAAGCAGTGAGATTAGGAATTACTCTAAAATTTTCATTTCATAATCTAAAGTATTCTAGGACATACTGTCAAAAGCATACACCATAGTGTTGGCTAACAAAATCTTAAACTATTCCACCAAATATGTGATATTATTTAAGACTTATGAGTTTTAAATTCTAAAATTTCAAATTATAATGTTTAAGTTTCTATTTTATTGTGTATAGTGCATGTTATGTAATATTAATAAGAGATTATAATAGGACCTATGAGTAAATAATTGTAGGATTACACTTCAATATAAGGTAAATCATTGTTTTCTCAATTTGTCTGCATAATAATGAAATTTTGCTTTGTCTTTTCTATAAGTCAGTGAATAATGCTATATATTTATATGGGCTGTTCTAGATTTATCACATGGGCAGTTATACAGCAATCAAATAACAAAGTGTAAGTGGTAGCATTTTCTTTTGAAATTTGTAAGAATTTAAAGTAATATTCAAATTATGGATGGTTGGGGTAATGACTTTTTTATGAGCAAGGGACATATATATTGATATCTACTAAGAAATGTATTTCAGTTAAGCTTAATTAAAAAACATAAAAGTATCAAAGTGTTGAGAAATCTACATTAAGAAACACACGTTAGATGAATTCTGAAACAAGATATGCATAAAGTTGAGTTCACTAACATAGTACATTTGTACTACGTTTAGTGAAATAAAAATTTAAAATGAGATGCTGTGACCTACTAGCTTAACATGTACTATTGTTATATTTTGTTGTTTGAAGGGTGATTATTGTTATTGTTTTGTATAGTTTGTTACATTTATTAAATTGTTTGTTTTGGAAGAACATTGTTTGTTCCATACTTCATTGTAATAAAATATAGTGAATACACTGCATATTTAATTTAGTTAATGCCATATGTTGCTGCTTGTTATTAAAAATTGTAATGGCTTGGAAATAAATTCAGAAGCAATTTAAGACTAGCCAGTCAAAAGAATTTTTGCTCTATTCCTGATTTGGAAAGTTGGAAATTAATCTATTAGTTGTAAAAAGGTAGAGGAGTTATGGGTTTTGATTATGAACTATCAATATTAACCCTGTGCCTTGAATTAGATAGACATGTTTAGCAGATGAGGAAATGTGCTTTTAATTTTATATAGGCACATGTCATCCCCTTGGACACACTTGGACTCTAAGGCAATTAGTTTTTGAATATTATTGAGGAAGTATCAAATACCACTTTAAAATCTTGATTTGACAGCAATCAGATCTGATGTGAGAAATATTACACTTGAGACATGCTTACTACCACAAGACAACAGGGAGTGAAGTCATAAAACTTTGACCAGTGCTTGGAGCACAAAAATCATGCTCAAAACATGAAATCCAACATTTTGATTGGTTGATTTTGGAGTAGGAGTACAAAAAACTGCCTCAATTTGGTTAATAAGGTCTGTTTCTTGGATACCATAAGCTATAAGTGCACTATATTTGGTGTATGTTATGGTTGTAAGTTGTAAAGGTCTGTCTGGCAGTGTTTATTTGTCCCTCACCTCAAGAGTGCACACACTGAAATGTCGTGCTTTCTTTACAAACCATTGATATTATGTTGATAGTCCTAAAAAGATAGCTTTCCTACAAATATTACATAGACTTAACATGATCCAAGGAAATGAGGTCATGGTCATATAAACCACACAAGGTAGATATGTACAGCCTACAATCCTTCCTTACAACAAATAAAATTGACCAATTGCTTATAGTTTAAAACAAGAATGTGTCCTTAGTACATGGATGCCCCACTTGCAATTTCAATTTCCATGTGCAGTGGACCATGAAATTGGAGTCAAAACTTTAATTTGGCATTCAAATTAAAAAGAGCATATCATAGGGAACATGTGTGCTAAGTTTCAAGTTGATTGGACTTTAACGTCATCAAAAACTACCTTGACCAAAAACTTTAACCTGAACCATTTTCTATTTTCAGTGGACCATGAAACAGGGGTCAAAACTATAACTTGGCATTAAAATTAGAAAGATCATATCATGGGGAACAAACTCAAAAACTTCTTTAACCACTGACCCATGAAAATGAAGTCAAGGTCAGATGACACATGCCAGTTGGACATGTAGAACTTACAATCATTCCATACACCAAATATAGTAGGCCTATTGCATACAGTATAAGAAAATCAGACCAAAACACAAAAACTTATCTATAACCACTGATCCATGAAAATGAGGTCAAGGTCAGATGACACCTGCCAGTTGACATGTACACCTTACAATACTTCCATACACCAATATACTAGACCTATTGGTTATAGTATCTGAGATATGGACATGAACACCAAAACTTAACATTGTTCACTGGTCCTTGAAATAAGGTCTAGGTCAAGTGAAAACTGTGTGACAGCATGAGGACCTTGCAAGATACACAAATACCAAATATACTTATCCTATTACTCATAATAGAGAGAAATTAACATTACTAAAAATCTTAACTTTTTTTCAACTGAGTAGTCACTGAACCATGAAAATGAGGTCAAGGACAATCGACATGTGACAGACAGAAACTTTAACTTAAGGCATATATTTACAAAGTATGAAGCATCCAGGTCTTTCACCTAAAATATAAAGCTTTTAAAAGTGAGCTAACACCGCTGCCGCCGATCACTATCCCTATGTCGATCTTTCTGCAACAATGGCAATTATGTGAACAATCTCAGGTCACAATACTTCCTTCAACAATAAGCAAACCAATACTGAATTGTAAGCTGTAAATGGTTGTTATGACAAAATGTTAAACAATTTAAAACAGAATACCAAAAGCCTGATTTATGCTACAATGATGAACATACAACAAAAATTGACAGATAGAAACAAATGTCAACCACTTGCTTACAGGTAACTGGCATGGGACTAGCGTCTACAGGCTTGGTTTGTCATGTTCAAAATTGGACCAATATCTACAGGCTCGTTATGTCATGTTTGACTTGGGACAAACATTTGCATGACTAGTTAATTATGTATGGTTTGAGATAATCATCTACAGGCTTGATTTGTCATGTCTGGCATGGGACCGGCATCAACAGGCTTGGTTTGTCATGTGCTTTAAAGTAATTAAACTTTCGAGTCAGTTTTTTGTACTCGTACGTATACTCCCAAATCAAACAACCAAAATGTTGGATTTCATGTTTCTAGCATGGTTTTTGTGCTCCAAGCACTGAGCAAAGTTTTTTTTTAACTTCAACTTGGTTTATGTGTCAGGAATGGGACCAACATCAACATGCTTGGTTTGCAATGTCTGGAATGGAACCAGCGTCTACAGACTTGGTTTGTCATGTCTGAAATGGGATCATCATCTACAGACTTGGTTTTTCAAGTCTGGAATGGGACCAGCGTCCACATGCTTAGTTTGCTATGTTTGGCATTAGATAAGCAAATGCAGACTAGGTTTATCATAGATATAAGTATATGTGGTTTGAGTGCCTGGAATGGGACAAACATATCCACAGGCTTGGTTTGTCATGTTTGGCATTGAATCAGCATCTAAAGGCTTGGTTTGGTTTGTCATTTGATCAACATCTACAAGTTTGGTACCAGCGTCTATACAGACTTGGTTTGTCATGTCTGAAATGGGACCAGTAATCATCTACAGGCTTGGTTTGTCATGTCTGAAATGGGACCAGCATCAACAGTATTGGTTTGTTATGTTTGGTATTGGACCATCTACTAGAGGCTTAGTTTGTCATGTTTGGCATTGGATCAGCATATGAGACAATATCTGAAAAAGTCTAATTTTTGGCAATAAGAAAAATTCAAAAAAAAGTCTTTAGACCCGGTATTATAATAGCACAAATCGAAGAACATACATTGGGGATCTAGGAACTGTTGTCTGTAATTCAAACAATTGTCACATTACATTACAAGAAATAAATTTTTGGTCTTTCAAACGTGTCCACAGGTAAGAAAAAAACAGCGGTAACAGGAGGGAAAGTACCCCTGGGGACAACATCCAAAAGACCCTTAAAGTGCAAAATATTCTTACATGCTTTATTTATAACAAAATAAGACCAGTAATGGACAAGTATATTATATAATCTATCAGATTTGTGAAAATTGCAAGGCTGTTTACTTAATTTAGATATACTTTGAATGACTTAATTTTCAGAAAATAACAGGGGACAACATGATTTTATGGGGGTTGACCATTTAAATTATAATATTTCATTAGATGAAATTGGTTGCAGTTGGTGCATTATATACTCGAGATAATACTGAAACTTAAAATTTTCCAAAAAGATGCCTGAATAAAAAAATAATTGCTGGTGAATAGTGGGACATGGAAATGATACTTTTTCAGATATTGTCTCATATACAGAATACTGGCATGGGACTAGCGAAAGGCTAGATTTTTCATGTCTGAAATGGGACCAGCATTTACATGCTCTGTTTGTAATGTATGGAATGAAACCAGCGTCTACTGGCTTGGTTTGTCAGGTCTGAAATGGAACCAGCATCTACAGGCGTGGTTTGTCATGTCTGCCATTGGATTATACAGACTAAGTTTATCATTCGACCAGTGTCTACAGTACAGGACTTTTTTATCAAGTCTGAAAGGGACCAGCGTCTACAGTCTTGGTTTGTCATGTCTGCAATTGGATAAGCACAGGCTTGGTTTGTCATGTTTGACATGGGATGAGCATAGACAGGGTTGGTTTGTCATGGGACCAATGTCTACAGGCTTGGTTTGACATGTTTGGCATGGAACCTGTGTTGATAGGCTTGGTTTGTCATGGGACCGATGTCTACAGGCTTGGTTTGACATGTTTGGCATGGAACCCGTGTTGACAGGCTTGGTTTGTCATGGGACCGATGTCTACAGGCTTGGTTTGTCATGGGACCGAGGTCTACAGGCTTGGTTTGACATGTTTGACATGGAACCCGTGTTGACAGGCTTGGTTTGTCATGGGACCGATGTCTACAAGCTTGGTTTGACATGTTTGAAATGGAACCCGTGTTGACAGGCTTGGTTTGTCATGGGACCCATGTCTACAGGCTTGATTTGACATGTTTGAAATGGAACCTGTGTTGACAGGCTTGGTTTGTCATGGGACCCATGTCTACAGGCTTGGTTTGACATGTTTGGCATGGAACCTGTGTTGACAGGCTTGGTTTGACATGTTTGGCATGGAACCCGTGTTGACAGGCTTGGTTTGTCATGGGACCGATGTCTACAGGCTTGGTTTGACATGTTTGAAATGGAACCCGTGTTGACAGGCTTGGTTTGTCATGGGACCCATGTCTACAGGCTTGATTTGACATGTTTGAAATGGAACCTGTGTTGACAGGCTTGGTTTGTCATGGGACCCATGTCTACAGGTTTGATTTGACATGTTTGAAATGGAACCCGTGTTGACAGGCTTGGTTTGTCATGGGACCGATGTCTACAGGCTTGGTTTGACATGTTTGGCATGGAACCCGTGTTGACAGGCTTGGTTTGTCATGGGACCGATGTCTACATGCTTGGTTTGACATGTTTGGCATGGAACCTGTGTTGACAGGCTTGGTTTGTCATGGGACCGATGTCTACAGGCTTGGTTTGACATGTTTGGCATGGAACCCGTGTTGACAGGCTTGGTTTGTCATGGGACCGATGTCTACAGGCTTGGTTTGTCATGGGACCGAGGTCTACAGGCTTGGTTTGACATGTTTGACATGGAACCCGTGTTGACAGGCTTGGTTTGTCATGGGACCGATGTCTACAAGCTTGGTTTGACATGTTTGAAATGGAACCCGTGTTGACAGGCTTGGTTTGTCATGGGACCCATGTCTACAGGCTTGATTTGACATGTTTGAAATGGAACCTGTGTTGACAGGCTTGGTTTGTCATGGGACCCATGTCTACAGGCTTGGTTTGACATGTTTGGCATGGAACCTGTGTTGACAGGCTTGGTTTGACATGTTTGGCATGGAACCCGTGTTGACAGGCTTGGTTTGTCATGGGACCGATGTCTACAGGCTTGGTTTGACATGTTTGAAATGGAACCCGTGTTGACAGGCTTGGTTTGTCATGGGACCCATGTCTACAGGCTTGATTTGACATGTTTGAAATGGAACCTGTGTTGACAGGCTTGGTTTGTCATGGGACCCATGTCTACAGGTTTGATTTGACATGTTTGAAATGGAACCCGTGTTGACAGGCTTGGTTTGTCATGGACCGATGTCTACAGGCTTGGTTTGACATGTTTGGCATGGAACCCGTGTTGACAGGCTTGGTTTGTCATGGGACCGATGTCTACATGCTTGGTTTGACATGTTTGGCATGGAACCTGTGTTGACAGGCTTGGTTTGTCATGGGACCGATGTCTACATGCTTGGTTTGACATGTTTGAAATGGAACCGTGTTGACAGGCTTGGTTTGTCATTGGACCGATGTCTACAGGCTTGGTTTGACATGTTTGGCATGGAACCCGTGTTGACAGGCTTGGTTTGTCATGGGACCGATGTCTACAGGCTTGGTTTGACATGTTTGGCATGGAACCCGTGTTGACAGGCTTGGTTTGTCATGGGACCGATGTCTACAGGCTTGGTTTGACATGTTTGAAATGGAACCCGTGTTGACAGGCTTGGTTTGTCATGGGACCCATGTCTACAGGCTTGATTTGACATGTTTGAAATGGAATCTGTGTTGACAGGCTTGGTTTGTAAAACAATGTAAAATGTTTGTCATGGGGCAGTATCTTCAAGCTTGGTCTGTAATGTTAGAATACACCCAACCGTCTTTCTATCTTAGGATTTGTAACAACACAAATTGGAATCAAAGTCAGTTGGAAAGAGCTTTACTTATCAGATTGATATGTATACTAAGTCCCATTTTCATAGTTCATTTACCAATGTTTCTTCAAATTAGATGCAGTTCTATCCACATTGAAAATTTCAGAGAAAAAAAAGCAGACATGGTTTTCATAATTATGCATGGGAAATTGTCAACTGGGTGTTTTTCCCCAAATATTCACTAAGGTATTCACAAAATCAATAGGAACTGAGTTTAATGTGTCTTCTCATGAAATATAATTAGACAATAGTATTATAGCTATTACCCCTGAAATGTAGATTATTTGCATTTTTATCAGTTTTTGTTATTATGAAAACCAAGGGATATTCTGAACAAGTACATAACAAATATATACAAGTGAGAACAAATCATGGTGGAATATTCCTGACATTTGAACTTAATAGTTTAAATAGTCCATATAAAGGAAACTTTTCATTACAACTGAAGCCATACAGGTGCTTGTCAATTTTCAAGCAGAAAATGTCAGGTGTCGAGACCAAAATTCTGAGGTTGAATTTATGTAAATATATTGATTGTTGCATTCCAATTTCATAGTTCTTCCTTTTGACCCAGTCAGGATATAACAAATGAGACCTACACTTGAGACAAGTATGCAACCATGAGTCCAGAGTTGGCATCAAACAAGAATTAAGATGAATTTGATTTTTTTTTTTTGAAATTTTCCTTTGAAAGAATGCACTTACAAAGGGGTTGTCATATGTTCTACTCATCTGGAAATGCGTGTATTTCCAGCAGGCAAGACACAAGTACATTTGAATGTGCATTAATTCATTATGTCTTCTTGCATTACCAGACTTGGTTTTGTTGTTGTTGTTGGGTTGCTTACATAAAACTGAGAATGGAAACAGGGAATGTGTCAAAGATCCAATGTAACCTCATTAAAGAGCAGACAACTACCCAAGGCTACCAAAGGGTCTTCATCACAGCGATAAAAAATCCCACAACCAAAGGCTGGCTTCAGCTTGCTCAACCTTCAGTTTCTATCATTATCTCTCATGCTCATGTTAATACATTGTACATAAAAGACTTATAAAATTTTGTTTTCTCTCTCTCTCTCTCTCTCTCTCTCTCTCTCTTGTAAAACTCTGTTCACCAATTCAATTTTCAAAACTTCTAGAAAATATTAACATTTTTATTATTAAAAATTCATATATTTACAAAATGATAACAATGAAAATAGAAATATACAGTAATAAATTATGAAATTCTTAAAACTGACAATGTCTATGATTGGAATGTTGATGATACTTGAGTTAGTCCAAGTCGTCTGAAAATAAAAAGAGGGATTTGTAAAATGATAAGTATATTTCAGTGAATAATTCATTAACAGATTGACAAAAATTGTTTGTAATGAGTTGTATGGCTTATCTACTCTCTACTTTCTGGGTCTTTTTTTAGAAATACAGCCTGAATGGTTGGGATCCGCTAACATGTTTAACCCCGCCACATTATTTATGTATGTGCCTGTCCCAAGTAAGGAGCCTGTTATTCAGTGGTTGTCGTTTATTTAAGTGTTACATATTTGTTTTTCGTTCATTTTTTTATATAAATAAGGCCGTAAGTTTTCTCATTTGAATTGTTTTACATTGTCATATCAGATCCTTTTATAGCTGACTTTGCGGTATGGGCTTGGCTCATTGTTGAAGGTCGTACGGTGACCTATAGTTGTTATTGTCTGTGTCATTTTGGTCTCTTGTGGACAGTTGTCTCATTGGCAATCATACCACATCTTCTTTTTTATATACATAGAAAATTTGAACACATAATGAACAGAAGTCTATGCCTGCAGATAATTTGGTAAGCTGCCCTTTTTGCTCGAATGTGACATACCAAATAAAACTTATCAACAGTTTGTATTTACATGAATATAACAACTGCCTCGTTGAGCATGATCTGCTTACCATTCCAGAGCACCTGAGATCACCTAGTTTTTTGTTTTGTGGGGTCCATGTTATTTTACAGATGAGCCAAAAAAGCTTTATAGTTTTCAATGGTTTGTTTTGTATACTGTTGTCTTTAATTGTTTTTCGCCAAGGCATATTCAGGTTGTTTTCCACGTAAGACATGTATGAGTTTGAATATCCCATTGGTATACTTTTCTCTAAGAGAAACATATTGATTTTCCAATCATTTACCGAAAAGATACATCTGCAAACTAATAAAGCCTATAAAAGTGCATGTGGTTGTAAAAATTCAAATTACTTACGCTTCTCTTAAAAAAATATCAAATGTAATTTTTTCATCTTCTGTTCCCTCTGGAACTTCTGGAAAGTCTTTTATACCTAATGTTGTTAAAGCTGGAATAAAATTTATAGAGTATTAGCAAAAATCATAAATGATTATATTACTATTAGTATTTTTGCATTATACAACTTAAACACAGCATAAAATAGTTAATGGTGTTGCAATAGCTTAATATTAATCATTTCAAAAGAAATCAAAAGTACAATGCATTTTGTTTTATATAAACATAAAGTTGTAAACAGGATACAGTTTCTTTTTTCTTTTTAATCTTATTCCTATAAAGTACATGGTATCATAATCTCATGAAAATCCAATAAATGTGCCTATAAGTTAACAGACAGCTTCTATTGCAGTTTCCACATGTATAAGTTCACAGAAACACTTTAGTTATATATGTTCCTGTATGTATTTTTTGTTTGTTGCTAACCCCCGCAAGAATTGCTACTCATATCTGTTTATGTTGGCTAAGGTAACTAAAATTTGTGATCTGTAATCTTTATTTCTAAATAGTCTAGTGACCCATACATGTATATTTTTTTTAATTGTTATTTGAAAGCTAGCTCATCGTTCAGACTATCACATGTAAAAATAATTTTAAAAAATACAAAAGATTATTTTTATAAGAAAATCAAGAAAATAAGAAATGTTATCAATATCTGTGTTATTGTGCAGTAATGATGAATATTGAATGAATATGTGTAGAACTCTCATTATTTTAATTTATTCACATTTAAAAAAAAGTATATGTATGCAAATATTTAGAAATATCAATGGGGTAAAAAAAAGAAGCTATTACTAGTAAAAAAAAGTATATATGTGATGGGTTCTGCCTAAAGTATTTCTGTAGCTTTAACATGTTGTTTACTAATAGTTTTGTTTTTATACCTTCCATGTATTGCTGAAGTGTAATAAAGCCACGTCCTGTAGGATCCAACATTCCATAAATAGACTGTATATTTGTATCATCAAACAGACATGGAAAATCTAGTTTTGTAGCTCGAGATTTCTGTAACTTTTCTAAAATTTCAATCATGTGTTTTTTGGGCTCATCTGTGAAAAAAGATTAAAAAATAAAGATTATCAAACATAATGGATAACTCAAATGGATATGCACTCATATATTATGATTGTCTTTAAACATAAAGCTTTTCCATTTTTTATAAAGTTATTTTTGTCAAAATCTAACAGTGGCACTGTAAGGTTACATTACAAACAAATTTGTAAATATGAGAAGCAGGGAAGTCATGAATTTGTTGATTTAAAATGAAACACATATGTCCTAAAATAGAGTTATCCCCCTTTGTAGCCAAGTAATCACTGTAAAGGAAAAGTGATACATATACATGTACATGTAAAATTGAGAATGGAAATGGGAAATGTGTCAAAGAGACAACAACCCGACCACAGAACAGACAACAGCAGGAGGTCACTAACAGGTCATCAATGCAGCAAGAAATTCCCGCACCCTGAGGTGTCCTTTAGCTGGCCCCTAAACAAATGTGTATATGTTTTGACAATAACACACATTTAAAATACATATTCAAGTTGGTGACAAATGAAAATAGGTCGCCGTGGAATTATTTAATTATATTTGGTGCTATTATTTATTTGAATTCAAATAAATTAATTTACTAAGAAATAAACAATTTTCGGTTAAAGACGGGAAACTTAATTCATGTGTCAGAATGAAATGATATACACCTCTTGTCCTTGATTTATGTCTCATAAAAAAGGGGAACTTAGAAATTAGAAATAGCTTTACCAAAGCATTTTGATTGTCTTTATTAGGCAAAAAAATGTACGAGAATACTTACATTTAGACTTTTGAAACCCATGTATTAATTAATATCTGAAGCTATTTGAAGATAACTCTACCGAAGCGGAATATAATACGTACAAATAAAGAAAAACTACTGTTGTTTTTTAATCTTTGCACATTAATGATTAATTATTGTTATCAATAATATTGTTCCTTTAATTACTTAATTAGTACCTAAAATATGTCTACCGCTTGGCATTAAATCTTGGTGTGGTAGGAAAAGATTATTACATATAGATTATATTATTTGGATGAGGATTTCAGCTAGTCTATAAATACACATTAATTAGTTAACATACATTCAAGACCAAATACAGTTGTTGTAATAAAACTTATATTTTAGTCATGCATAACTGATATTGACGAATGTGGCAAATATTACATGCATATCGGACCATGAGTTGTCAATCTGTATGAAAAGATTTCCAATACAACCATATTATTGAGAAGGAATGTTTACATGCTATACTCTCGTACTAGTATTACAGGGTTCTTGTGGCGTTCACCTTAGACACACATCTTTTTAATGATGTTTAAAAAAAAAGACAGAACCAATTTAATGTCATATTTCCCTATTTTTTTAATATAACTAAAAGTCTTTTATCTGACAAGAATACCCCTATTTAGCGGACAAGCAATTTTTTTTTATAATTAGTGTCCGTCCAGTGGCATATATAACAATTGTGATGACGAATTCCTTCCTTTGTTCGAGAACAATCTTATTGAAATATAAATCTGTGATTTTACTATGTCCACAACTTCGATGAACCAAAGCAAGTTATACATCGACCTGTATTTAAATCAAATTGGTTCTCTTCTTCTTCTTCTTTTGGTATACAATAGTCTATCGACATTCGATGATTACATACTGTTGGAATACGTGGACTAGTCTATTTACAAAACTTTTACCCCAATTTATTCAAAATATATATTTTTTTCTTATGTTCAATGTATACATGTATATATTTTAAATTGCGCTATAGTTCCGTAACTTTCTACCCAGTCGTATAAACGAATCGTCGACAAGTGCGTTCATTTTTTAAATCAATATTTCTGGTATGTTCCACTCTGTCCTTCACTATTGACAACGAGTATATATTACATTTTTCCAAATTCACCCTTGGAAAAATATTTAAATAGATTTTAATTTCATCAAATCTTATTTTTTGGGGTATTATTTATATTTTTATGAATAATATTCTTTACACCAGAAATGTTATTTATAAACAAGCGTATGAGTTTAGTAATGACAAGTACATGTAAGACAGACTTGTATATTATACATCTGATAGTTCAAAATGGAAAGTTATAAGTTATCGGCCGTGTACACTGATCAATACCTGCAGAAGTGAAACGATGCATGAACTTGCAAGCCCGACAGGAAATCGCTTGAATACCTGGACGTGTCACCTCACACCCCTCACAATACCTTTAGAAATAATACCTTTAGCCATGCTGGTGATCAGATGAGGGAAGATCAGAATTTATTTGAAAAAAGTTTATTACTTTAAAGAATTATGAACAAATTAGATTTTCGAAAAACAATTTTCACGGAACACTTATTTATGATTTCAACTTTGACTTTTTACCTAATTCCAATATCAACAGTTTAAAAACAACAGACCATGGTAATTAAAAAAAAATAAGAATATTTTCCGTATCAAGTTAGTTAGTCGGATAAAACAACGGTACGAGTGACAAGATATCGACACGCAATTACGACTACATCGGTTACTGTCGTTTTGTTCCTTTGTGGTTTATAGACATATCGTTGTTATTAATCAAGAAAGAAGACAAAATGACCGAACGCAGAGAATTGATACTCTAAATTTAAAATCAATGGTGATCGCTTATCTAGCGGAATAAAACTTTAATATCTATGAATTTGAGCATTTTTATACAGAATGAACATAATATCAATTTTTGATTTTTTTGCGAAGTTTCCCTTTAAGCTTTGAATCTACATGTAGGTCCGTTTGCACAAAATAACATTCCCTCCCAATGTTGTCCCCCCTCATTGTCCAGTAAAATATCCCCAAGGAACCAGTAATGACGCACCTAATGTTATGTTTGTCTCTGCATTTAATCTACCATTTAAAAGAATTAAAACAGAATGGAATAAAAGATTGATAACTTGTGAATATATTTCAATCATTAAACAGTTGTTATTTGAAACGGTAACAGCATTAAAAATCATGTTTGCTATAAACATTATGAACGAACTGTCTACTAACGATGGGTACCAGTAATGACTCACTGTAAATTAAACAAACCAGTAAAAAACCACTTACACGTAACTGATAATCTAAAAATTTGCTTCACTCTGGATTCTTTAAAGTTAACACTGTTCAACAAATTCAAATTTAATAACAACTTTTGACATTTTCATTCACTTTAATGATCATGATGATTGCAACACAAAATTTTTGATTAATTTAATTCTGACCTATGTTTTTTTCAAATTTTATATAGAATTGTTTAAAATTGATGAAAGTGATATATATATTCCAAATATTTGAAGAATAAAAAGTAATTGCATTCATAAAACAACATAGACAATATGTAACATTTATCAATGTATACTTCATGCATACATTGAATGAAAAAAAAAGATAAACCATAGAAAATTATATAAGCCATTTGTAAGCGACGATCATTTGTTCAACAGTGATTCCCGCTTAAATGTAAAATCATGTCACATGACAGTCATGTGATTTGAAAATCACAAAATGGGTAAGCCTGTGGTTACATGTGTACATACTTTTATTAACCAAAGTGGATATAGGACTGATAATCATTCGGGGAAGGGTAGATTGTTTTTTACCTTAATAAAATGGCGGAAATTGCATTGTCTTTGATATTTCAAGCAATAATAACATTTCTGGGCAGAGTTTTAGGCATCTTAGTTGTAGTCAGATAACCTTCACATGTTATGAACAGTAAATGTTGAGAACGTCATGTCTTTTGTTTAGAAATATAAAACCGTAAACTAAATTGGTGCGTCATTTCTGGTTGGGGTCAAAACAGGTGCCGAGACGATACAGATAAATTTGTGAAATACAATGAACTGATATCATTGGAATCAAACAAGGAGAAAACGTGAAGAAACATAATATGGGGACGAAGGCCTACCTGATGCATTGCGTTTCTTTGTTTACATTGAACATGACGTCATAACTTAAATAACGTCACAAGTAAAATCCCTAACAACAGAACCAAAATCGGAAACGTTACGATATTTCCGTATCTTTTTTTTAACAAATATTTAAAATACAAAAAAAATAATTTAAACAAACTTCGTCCCCATTCACAGGTAATGCCTGCCTCATATTAAAATTAATACTTTTTGAAAGCACTTTATGAAAACGTAAATTAACATATTTTCTTTTGTGTATTGCCGCATTAAATAACATTTTTATCATATTTATTTGAAATAAGTAGTTTTAAGATTTCAAAAAATTTCTTGTCGCTAAATAGTATTCTTAGTCTTACCCTTCCTGTCGCTATTAGTAATAGTACATGTATTAGTAAGACATAAGACCCCCTTTTCACATTGCCATTTGGCATGCAACACATTCACACCCAGCATCCATTTAAAAGTTTTAAATCATGCTTTAGTCACTGTCAGTGAATGGTATAAAATAAATAAAAATATGTTTTTCCTTCCATTGTTTTAAAATAAATAGACATTCTGACATTGATTCTAAAAACATAAACAAATGTTTGTTTTCTTTTAGGACTGATAAAATAACATTAACATAGATTAGTCAGATATATTTTTATGTACCTGGTCTATGAAAAATCAATTGTGATGTCAAATTATTGAACAGTTCTACAATCTTATGATCGTTTAAGTATTCTTTTGCATCGGCATCTCTGCCTTGCCATGTATTTTCTGAACCTTCGGTAGACATCTTGATTTACGCTGTGTCGTCTTGGAAACAATCAGACAGCAGTAAATCAAAAATATTTTTTTGAATTTGAATAACTGTTACGAATAGAAATCTCCCTATATAGAACTCCGTTGAAATATTTGTTATTTGATTTTATTTTTCATTGAATACAAAAACATTTTCTTACGGGACGTAATACGCGCACCTGCTGTACTTCAAGATGGCTGCGCCCAGTAAAACAAAACAATGAATTTTTCTTCCTATATTTATCATTTATTTGTTTTTGGTTAAATGCAAAAAAACAAAAAACAAACATTCTATGTCATAGACAAAAGAGATTTATATTAGACAAGGAATTTTAGTTTTGACCAGTCGTTGAATCCATTATTATTCAAATTCAGAATTTTTGGTGCAAATTATATTTATCTGATTGAGACATAATTTATGATATAGTGTTTGAATGCTGACCTAGGACAGGTGTTATCAGGAGAGATTTTTACACGGGAGCTGCAGCTTAAACAAAAAATGTCGTATCCGATAGAACACAAAACTGTGTTTGTGCTTGATAGATCTCCTCATTTTGCCAAATCTTGCAAAGAAAGCATTGAATATGATGCACTGTCGAAAGTAAAGGCACCAGGTGTTATCCCAGCTGCTCCAATAACAAAGTCACTCTGGACATGCAATGTTGAAACAATGGTGGAGTATATGAGAATTGTGTATGATATTTTTCCAGGCACACGACTGGTAATGACTTCTATATGGTTGTATTTCTGCTCATATCTCAGCTTAAGTTACAAAAACAAATACAATTTAAAACTTTATAAATGAGGCACATGATTGGTTCAAGCTGTGTTGTGCAATCATACAAAATACCTCTTTTCGTATGTACTTTAATAAGTAATATGGGGACAGAGTCCCCAATAACAGTAGAAAATTCAATAAAAAAAAAATACGGGAAAATTTCCCAAATTTTTCATTGTACTAATGAACTCAAAATCGTTCAAATTTTTTTTGTCGTGTTTTGAAATCCTGGACCTGCACAGAAATGTACAATGTACTTCCTTTTTCCGGTCTCGTTTGTATGAAACTTTGAGTAAAATATATATTTATCAGTCTAGTATAAAATAGGAAGGAACGCGCAATACCAATTTCATTTTTAATAATTTCTTGATATGAAAAAACGTTACCTGATGATAGCGTTTCTTAGTTTACATTGCATATGACGTCATAATTTAAATAACGTCACAACTAAATCCCAAACAACAGAACCAAAATTGGAAACGTTACGGTATTTCCGTTTCTTTTTTTTTAAACAAATATTTAAGTTACAAAAAAAATAATTCATACAGACTTTGCCCCATTGACAGGTAATGCCTGCCTCATATTATAATTACCCTGTATGACTAGTCTACAGTGTTTCCAAATATAATTTTTTGAACATACAATGTACATGTATTCCACAAAAGATATCTTTTATATATGTATGAAGCTAGTTATTAATCATCTGTGTGTCTTATGAGCAGTAGCTTAAAGAAATAATATACTTTTATGATCAAATTCAACATCCAAATTAAAAAATAAATGTGAACTTAGAAATGGGTTAGAATAGATATTCTTACATGTATTATCATAGGAATATTTTGACCTATTTCTTTTGCAATTTTTATCATGTTTATTGCCTAATTTAAGAAAACATTAATGTATTTTGAAATTTCTTTGAATTTTGAGGAAAAATATTCTGCCTTAGTTTATAAGTGTACTTACATGACTTATATACATTGTATGTTTCCTTGGTTCGTTCGTTTCAAGACTTTGATTTTAATATTCATCATCATCATGATCATGATCATGTTTATTGAAAAAATTTATCAAATATAGTTTCCAGGACCCAAAATGTTTTATTTCACAATTTACCTCTGTTTATTAAAAATTTAAATCTTATTTGTAGTTCAAGTTTAAAAATGTTTAGATCTGGACATCATAAAAGGAACAACTGGGACCACACTGAAACATATAACATGTTTTAAAAATTGAATTATTTGGCAAGAGTAAATTAAGTACATACCCTGGTTGACATACTTGAAAATAAACAGTTCAGTTATAAAAACAACCAATTGTAATATGCACATTTAATCATCGACTTCTTATCAACAGATCAATGAAAACTTAAATAATAACAGAGAATACACAAACATTTTTCCAAAAGGATGTTTGATTTCACTATTAGAAGATTTCTTGGTACTTTCAACAATTAAGTGCATCTTCCTAGATCAGTGCAGTGTGAAAACATGATAAAAAAAACCCACCCAATTTGACATTGATTTTAGTTCATAATAATGTAGTTTATGCTAAAAATAACATTCATTTTCCTTTTTATGTTCTGTTAATAGAAGATGAAAATTTGATTGAAATGCACTAGAAATTAACAAATTAAGGAGAGATAACTCTGTAATTTGCTATCATTCTTAACAAATTTCTAACAATTATTTAATATTTACCAGACCACACAAAACAAAAGACTAATAATTTAACTCAGGATGATGGTAGTATTACAATAGCATGTTTAGCACGGGGGTTTTTTCTACCATGTTTAGATTTTTACTAATGCCTGATTTTACAAAATGGCACTTAAATGCAATATGAACAATATGTTGAGATAGATTGTTAATGTTGTCTCAGCAACAGTTTTATGAGATCTGTAGTGATCTTTGAGAATGTTGTGAGCGGGTCATATCCATACTTGGAGGGGTAAACGTACAGTAATAAATAGTTTGAGGATTTTTTTTTAAGTAAAATAGTTTTGTTTATCTTTGAGCAATGCCAATCACTAAATTCTTATATATACAAATTCTACGAATCACAAATGACCATATCTTCAAGATGGAGGCTTCAATAATCCAATGGCATTATGTGAGTTGTCCCTAAGTGAGGAATGGAACAGAAATAAAATACAGCAAATGTATTGGAAATTGTGAAAAATGAAATAGAACTCATCAGCTCCTGTAATATCAGTCAGGGGACTTATTGAAATAAATGATTTTTAAATCACTTATTTGAGTAGCAAATTCGAAGTTTTGTCACAAATTGTGATTTTGTAGTTTAACCTAAAATTTTAAAAACATAGGTTTAAATAATATCTTTTCATTCATAAAATTGAAAAAAAAATGAATTTTTAGCTTCTTTTCAGTAGCAAGGTTTATGCCTTTGATGCTATCATTTAGCTGCAAATTCTATTTTAGTTGAAAAAATGCTGTAATAATGGCTTTACATAATGAACTGATACTTTCTTAACAGATTTTTCCCAGCGTGGGAGTATTTTTCCTGTAAAGTTCAAGGTTTCATCTTTCAGATTATGTAATAAAATTCTACTGTTCTGATAAAAATTTCACTGTTTGGGGGTGTTGAAACTAGTGGGGGTTATAAAAATAATGATACTTGAAGAAATGATTTTTGGGAAAGAAATTGAGGTATGATACTTAAACAAATGATTTTTATGTCATTATCCATGTTATCCTAGATTCAGTACAAGGTCATCACCTGAAATGACCTGGTCATCCTAGACAACACAGATGTTTGTTCTGATAAGTTTAGAAACATAATTAGTCCCTGGATCATTAGTATTCTATATTTGAAGCTACAGTAAAATTAAATCACTTCTTCTAGTGATTATTTGTACTACTTAAATAGGTGATTATTAAAGAAAGACAACTCTTACTTCCAACCTTTATGGAAATAATCTTACTTGAATCAGTGATTTAGAAATCACTCATTTAAGTAAGTCCCCTGACTGAATATGAATTTTTGAACTTGTAATGTTTTTAACCTTACTTGAAGGTGCACCATGTGCACTACAATTACTGTCAAATTCATGTTCACCAATTTGACTCAAATTCTCATAATTGATTTATAACAATGTTTAAAAACAATTATCCAAATAATAAAAAGTCTAAAATTAACATTGGCTCTAGAATTTGTAGCTTGTTTAGTGCTTATTTAGTTAGTATTTAGTCTAGACTCCATCAAGTTAACTCTCAAGTTGACCTACGACGACCTCTGATGGTCATATAAGCAATTAAAACATTAATTTAGATATAAATAGATAAGGAACTCATGCAATTCGATTTTTCTATTTTTCTAAGTCTGTTTAATTAGTAAAAATTATATATTATAAATAAAAATAATTGTCTATCATCATTTTAACCTGTTTAAGATCTAGCATGATATTTTGTTATACTTTCAATGTTGACATTATATTTCTTATAAATAACTAAACACACACAGTTCATGCGTTATCCATCTCTTGCTAAAGGGTTAAATTGAAGTTCACAGAAATATGGATTCAGTGAGGTCAAATTATTCACTTGCAACTTCCCACTAAACATGCTAAAAGTGAATATTATTTGGCTGTTTCACTTTTCATTAATTATTGAAAAAAAAAAAATCATATTTTATATTTTTTTTTATATATCTTGTAGCTACATGTAGTGCCTCTTTAATAAGTTTTAATTTACATTTAATTGATTACATGTAAATATGATTGGAAACAAATATGATTTAAAAAATGAAGTTAATTATAAGACTAACATTAATATCAAAATTGATCACTGATGTAAATCTCGCATAATAAAACTGTATTATTTTTAAATAACAAGTTAAAAATTTATTGAGACATATACTTTTACGTTTGAAACATATAATAACCCTTCAAAATACATTTTGACTACACCATACTTATGTTTCTGTCTGTTTGTATACCTTAATTTAAGATTAGAGTTGAAGTTAATTTAATAAGTTCCCCTATAGTTTTAATTTTATCAAATTACAGTTGACCACTTTCTTTAACACATGATTTATGGGATAAAGTGAGGTGTTGTGAATTAAAACACAACTTGAACAACACATGCCTAGATTGACTTTGAGATTTATCCAAATTAAAGTAATTCAATACCTCAGAGGTTTACAATCGTTTGGACTAAACAACACACGTTACTAGACATGTTTCAGTATGAACAATACATTGTCGATATCCGATACTCAATTAGTAAATTATTAAATAGATTATCACCTTGAGCAGTAACAGCTAGGTTTAAGCAACACACGTTATCTGACATGTTTCAGTTTGATAGGATTACCTTGATTACCTTATTATGGATAGCAATATATTAATAGGGGATCATATGATAATACATGTGCCGACCGTGCGAGGGCTGAAAAGCCAGTCAAGGTCGTTAAACACTTCCATATATATATAATACATGTAAAAGTAATGTATTATCAGTGTTGGTAAAAAAAATCAAAGTTATAAAAAATGAATTATGCTTGAAAAAAGCATGGAAACTTTGTATTGTAATTTTCATGAGTATAAAAGAATTTTTGGCCTAAATTATTTTTTTAGCCAATTTGAGTATATTTGTCCTTTACCTTGAAAACCAAAATAGATAACTGTATATTAAGTAAAAATTATCAATAGCACAAGATGTATAAAATTTGCAAAATGACTGGAATCATAAATGGACATTTTATACATGTTATAGACATACAATATAATAGACCTTAAATAATGACATTTTTTGTATTTTCCTATTATTTTTATACGCCCGTTTATGGGACGTTTTATGGCCGTCTTTCCATCTTTCTGTCCGTCATTAACATGTCTGACAATAACTCAATATTGCTTGAACCAACTTGCATGAATCTTTGGTGAATTGTCTATTGACGTGAGCTCCCTTTCATTTTTTAGCTCACCTGGCCCAAAGGGCCAAGTGAGCTTTTCCCATCACTTGGCGTCCGGCGTCCTCGTCCATCGTCCGTCGTCGTTAACTTTTACAAAAATTTTCTCCTCTGAAACTACTGGGCCAAATTAAACCAAACTTGGTTACAATCATCATTGGGGTATCTAGTTTAAAAAATGTGTGGCGTGACCCGGCCAACCAACCAAGATGGCCGCCATGGCTAAAAATAGAACATAGGGGGTAAAATGCAGTTTTTGGCTTATAACTCAAAAACCAAAGCATTTAGAGCAAATCTGACATGGGGTAAAATTGTTTATCAGGTCAATATCTATCTGCCCTCAAATTTTCAAATGAATGCGACAACCCGTTATTGGGTTGCTGCCCCTGAACTGGTAATTTTTGGGAATTTTTGCTGTTTTTGGCTATTATCTTGAATATTATTATAGATAGAGATAAACTGTAAACAGCAATAATGTTCATCAAAATAAGATTTACAAATAAGTCAACATGACCAAAATGGTCAGTTGACCCCTTTAGGAGTAATTGACCTTTATAGTCAATTTTTAACCATTTTTTCGTAAATCTTAGTAATCTTTTACAAAAATCTTCTCCTCTGAAACTACTGGGCCAAATTAATCCAAACTTGGCCATAATCATCTTTGGGATATCTAGTTTAAAAAATGTGTGGCGTGATCCGGCCAACCAACCAAGATGGCCGCCATGGCTAAAAATAGAACATAGGGGTAAAATGCAGTTTTTGGCTTATAACTCAAAAACCAAAGCATTTAGAGCAAATCTGACAGCGGTAAAAGTGTTTATCAGGTCTTATCTATCTGTCCTGAAATTTTCAGATGAATTGGACAACCTGTTGTTGGGTTGCTGCCCCTGAATTGTTAATTTTAAGGAAATTTTGCTGTTTTGGGTTATTATCTTGAATATTATTATAGATAGAGATAAACTGTAAACAGCAATAATGTTCAGCAAAGTAAGATTTACAAATAAGTCAGCATGACCAAAATGGTCAGTTGATCCCTTTAGGAGTTATTGCGCTTTATAGTCAATTTTTAACCATTTTTTTCGTAAATCTTAGTAATATTTTACAAAAATCTTCTCCTCTGAAACTACTGGGCCAAATTAATCCAAACTTGGCCATAATCATCTTTGGGATATCTAGTTTAAAAAATGTGTGGCGTGACCCGGCCAACCAACCAAGATGGCCGCCATGGCTAAAAATAGAACATAGGGGTAAAATGCAGTTTTTGGCTTATAACTCAAAAACCAAAGCATTTAGAGCAAATCTGACAAGCGGTAAAAGTGTTTATCAGGTCAAGATCTATCTGTCCTGAAATTTTCAGATGAATTGGACAACCTGTTGTTGGGTTGCTGCCCCTGAATTGTTAATTTTAAGGAAATTTTGCTGTTTTTGGTTATTATCTTGAATATTATTATAGATAGAGATAAACTGTAAACAGCAATAATGTTCAGCAAAGTAAGATTTACAAATAAGTCAGCATGACCAAAATGGTCAGTTGATCCCTTTAGGAGTTATTGCGCTTTATAGTCAATTTTTAACCATTTTTTTCGTAAATCTTAGTAATATTTTACAAAAATCTTCTCCTCTGAAACTACTGGGCCAAATTAATCCAAACTTGGCCATAATCATCTTTGGGATATCTAGTTTAAAAAATGTGTGGCGTGACCCGGCCAACCAACCAAGATGGCCGCCATGGCTAAAAATAGAACATAGGGGTAAAATGCAGTTTTTGGCTTATAACTCAAAAACCAAAGCATTTAGAGCAAATCTGACAGTGGGTAAAAGTGTTAATCAGGTCAAGATCTATCTGTCCTGAAATTTTCAGATGAATTGGACAACCTGTTGTTGGGTTGCTGTGAACTTGAGTGACCGAAATGGTCAGTTGACCCCTTTAGGAGTTATTGCCCTTTATAGTCAATTTTTAACCATTTTTCGTAAATCTTAGTAATCTTTTACAAAAATCTTCTTCTCTGAAACTACTGGGCCAAATTAATCCAAACTTGGCCACAATCATCTTTTGGATATCTAGTTTAAAAAATGTGTCCGGTGACCTGGCCATCCAACCAAGATGACTGCCATAGCTAAAAATAAAACATAGGGGTAAAATGCTGTTTTTGGCTTATAACTCAAAAACCAAAGCATTTAGAGCAAATCTGACATTGGGTTGAATTGTTTATCAGGTCAAAATCTATCTGCTCTGAAATTTCGGATGAATCGGACAACCCGTTGTTGGGTTGCTGCCCCTAAATTGGTAATTTTAAGGAAATTTTACTGTTTTGGGTTATTATCTTGAATATTATTATAGATAGAGATAAACTTTAAACAGCAATAATGTACAGCAAAGTAAGATTTACAAATAAGTCAACATGACTGAAATGGTCAATTGACCCCCTAAGGAGTTATTGTCCTTTATGGTCAATTTTTAACAATTTTCATAAAATTTGTAAATTTTTACAAACATTTTTTACTGAAACTACTGGGCCAAGTTCATTATAGATAGAGATAATTGTAAGCAGCAATAATGTTCAGTAAAGTAAGATGTACAAACACATTATCATCACCAAAACACAATTTTGTCATGAATCCATCTTCTTCCTTTGTTTAATATTCACATAGACCAAGGTGAGCGACAGGCTCTTTAGAGCCTCTAGTTTTATAAATCTTAGATTTTAAGTTTATGAGTTTTGGTGTTTTTTCATGAATAAAAAAGAGAATTTTCCAGTTTTCGGACAATAAATCAATTTAAACATTTTCACTAATTGCAAGACTTTGTTGAATTTTTAAAATCTATTGAAGTAAGCTCCCTTTCAATTTTTATAAATTTTAGAATAAATGTTTCAGAGTTATGTGATTTTGTTCATAAAAAAGGGGGATTTTCAATATTTTGGACAATAACTCAAAAATGCTTTCAACAGTTTTCATCAAATTTTGGTGATTTTTAATTAGCTTACCTTGCCCAAAGGGCCTAGTGAGCTTTTCTCATCACTTGGCGTCCTTCGTCCGTCATCGTTAACTTTTACAAAAATCTTCTCCTCTGAAACTACTGAGCCAAATTTAACCAAACTTGGCCAAAATCATCATTTGGGTATCTAGTTAAAAAGTTGTGTCCGATGACCCGCCAAACCAACCAAGATGGCCACCATGGCTGAAAATAGAACATGGGGGTAAAATGTATATTTTGGCTTATAACTCTGAAACCAAAGCATTTAGAGCAAATCTGACAGGGGTCAAATTGTTTATTATGTCAAGATCTATCAGCCCTGAAATTTTCAGATGAATCGAACAATGGGTTGTTGGGTTACTGCCCCTGAATTGGTAATTTTAAGGAAATTTTGTCCGTTTTCGGTTATTATCTTGAAAATTATTATACATGTTATAGATAGAGATAAACTGTGAACAGCAATAATGTTCGGCAAAGTAAGATCTACAAATAAGTCAACATTATCAAAATGGTCAGTTGACCCCTTAAGGAGTTATTGCCCTTAATAGTAATTTTTTACCAATTTTTCGTAAATTTTTATAATTGAAGTTATGGATAACTTAACTGCCAGATAACTCATCATAAGGAAAACTTATTTGCTGTATAACTCATCTGCAGATAAATCATCCACCGGTTTACCAATCCACACGCTGTTTAATCATCCTGCTGGTTGAACTAACCCTAGGTTAAACCTACTGCTGGTTAACACACCCGCTGGTTGAAATAATGGCAGGTTAAAAGAACCTTTGTTTAACACAACCGTCGTTCAACACAACCGCTGGTCAACATATGACCTCAACAGTCTACAGATCACTATATAAGGAGACCAAAAACACAATTTAACCATTCAACATCTGAAGAAGGTCCATTAAAGGACCGAAACTGGTTAGGCTTTATTATCATCAGGCGCTGTTATTAAGTTGTAACGGCATATATTGGTTTATATTTTTTTATATAATTGAAGTTATAATCAATATGATTTAGGTCAAGATTTTTGACACATTAATCATTTCAGTAAACAATAAAAACTATTAATGGTACAAGATTTACAAATTAAATTGCTAATATTTTTGATACAGATTTTTATGCCCCTGTTGTATTCGAGGGGGCATTAAGTTTCACCCTTGTCTGCCCGTTCTCCTTTAGTCTCACAGTTGGTTTCCGTTTTCTAACTTTAGTTTGCCTCTACCCAATGTTATCAAACTTATACACAATGCTTATTACTACAAAACACAGATCAAGATTAAATATTGGTGGCGTCACTTAAAACATTCTAGAGTCATGCCCCTTTACAAATAGAAAAATTGCTGAATTTTTCTTTTCCATTCTCTAACTTTAATTTGCCTCAACCAAATCTAATGAGACTTATACACAATTAATGCTTATTACCACAAAATACAGATCAAGTGTGAATATTGGTGACATCAATTTAACCATATTAGAGTTATACCCTTTACTAATGGAAAAAATTGCTGAATTTTTCTTTTCATCCCGTTTTCTTACGTAAGTTAGCTTTCACCAAATATTATGAAACTGATATATAATGCTAATTACCAGAAAATACGGATCAAGATTGAATTTTGGTGGTGTCATTTTAACCCTTCTAGAGGTTTGCAGCTTTTGAAAAGGAAAACTTGCTGAATTTTTCATTTCGGTTCACCTTAACCAAATGTTATGAAACTTATACAAAATGCTTATTACAATGTACAGCCCGTGTGGATTTTGCTTTTTCCACCTGCCCACCGTGGGCAGTCCACCCGTGCCCACTCTAGCTATAATCTCTTTTTTGTAAAAATATTGATTACAAATGCTTAATTATCTGCTTTTTTCAAGTGATTGTACTTGCAAGTCTTTAGATGAATCAAAAGAAATTGCATGCCCACTCCTACATGTGGGCAGAGTGGACAAGGTAGAAATTTTGCCCACCCGTTGCCCACTCCCATGGTGGGCCGGTGGACAAAGCAAAATCCACTCGAGCTGTAGTACATGTACCACATAATACAGATCAAGTGTGATTATTGGTGGTGTCATTTTTACTGTTCTAGAGGACACATTCCCTATTTATTTGTCTTTTATTTTACATGTAATAAAATTTTTGATTGATATTTCAGATCCAGGTAGTTGTTGGAGAGCAGTCTCTGAACTCATGGTCAAATAAAGAACAGAATATACAACAGGTTTGGGTCAAATATATATTCCATTGTCATGCCTGTCTAGGTACTTTTTGGTGATATTCATTTTGTTTTAGTGTTCAATTCTGTAGAAATTGCTCCAATTGCTGTTTCAAAGAATTGTTGGCTTTATATGAAGTTGAAATTAAGGAACGTATGTTCGGTATATAAATCTTTTATGTAAATTTTTTCTGAATAAATCTGTTTCACTTTAGGAATACATGTAGTTAAAATGTTAATGTTGAGAAAAAAATCAGCTACAATGTATATCAATTTAGATATAATTGATCAGTGACAAGAAAATTAGATAACACATGGATAGTTTAGACTTTTATAATTATAATGCAAATTACATGGAATTGTTGTGAGGATCCATCATATAGATTCTTTGATATTTAGAACATTTTTTTATTCTTTCAGCATCATGTTTCCTCAACATTTTATCTATCTTTTGACTGTTGTATCATTTACACCTACCCAGCTTACCTTTTTCCAAAGTTTAGATGTTTGCAAGCAGGTAGAGTGAACTGCTAATGTTTTCCTAATTGTTGCAGGTTATGCTAGCATTGGGCCATGTAGGTCCACCAAGTGTGTGCAGTAAGGAAGATGACTATGATTTATTACACAGTCTTTCTCATGCCATTGAAGCATTATGTGAACAGACAGAGTTGCAACAGCAATACAGTCCAGATGATATACAGAACCGAGGGAGAATCATTTGTTTGACTTCTGCAAGAAGGTAAGATTTTTACTTGAGATGAAGGAAAGACAGAATTTTAAAAGGGAATTTGTCTCACATGTGACAAACATATATGAATACTGTTTATTTCGTGATATGTACTTACTTGCATCAAACTTTGTTTTTCTACATCCTCTGCTGAAATTTGAATCTCTTGGTAGTTGAAAAATTAATTTTACAGATGTTATGTCCATTAAGAATGCCCATTTTCTCAAGTGTACAATTCTTGCCAGATAATTATGGAATTTATATCAAAGGTTTAAATATATCAGCAATATCTCGGAAAAAATTAGAAAATCAGTGCTGATCAACAACTGTGAAGAGTTATTCCTCTTGTATTATTTAGATAGAAAATTGTATTGTAAGCAATTACACACCTACATTTTTTTAAGAATTGTTATGAAATTTATATCATAGATCAGCAATACCTAGGGCAAGCTTAAAAAAATGTGTATCTTTACAGAAAAATGGCATTTTTGATTTTGAAACTGACTTTATCATCAATATAAATG
Source organism: Mytilus edulis (assembly GCA_019925275.1). Lineage (NCBI taxonomy): Eukaryota > Metazoa > Mollusca > Bivalvia > Mytilida > Mytilidae > Mytilus > Mytilus edulis. The sequence continues at coordinate 56,535,522 of CM034349.1, read as the reverse complement.
AGTCCACTCTGATATTCCAGCTGATGAAGTCAGTATCAAAAAATAAAATGCCATTATTCTGTTTATCAGCAATTTGATATTAATTGTATTTATTTGTTGTTGAGAATATGAAGTAAAATGGAATAGTTTGTAAAACTACTTTTATGTGTACATAACGTTGGGATAGTTGTTAGGTTGGATGAATGAAGACGTGTGCATTTCATTGATAAATTGATGCTGATGGACTTGAACAGGCAACTTTGCTACACTGGTACATGATGTCATTGCCTAATATTTTCGAATATCAAGTCCTGTCCATGATCTTTAAAATATTAGGCAGTAAAAAGATCAAAGGAAAAATGTACAAATTGTCCATAAATTATGTTAGTTTTCTTTCAGGGTTGCAATAACATGTAATTACAATAATGATTGAAGATTGAAATTTGGTATGCTGCTAATTTATTATCTGGATATCTGATTTTGAAAAAAATTATGTCTAATACATTCCTTATTGAATTTAAGAAATAAATTGATCTACAGTTTGCAATTTAGAGGAATGAATTTAGTTGCAGGATTGCAATTTAGCAACTGATTATAATTCCCCCTTGAAGTTATCAACAAATGGATATTATCCCCGGCTTAGTATATATCTAGGATTTTGATTGGTTAACACAGGTCGTTACAAACCCCATAGCCCCTGGGTGTTGCTAACCCATATCCCGGACGTTGCTAACCATTATCCCGGGGAACTTCACGCAAGTTTTCCTTAGTTCCATGATTGCTCCTTGAGAAATTTGAATTCTGTAGATTATCCATGATGTTTGTATTTAAATATTTAATTCATTAACAATTGTGTGCTATCATGCTGATCATTTACACTCATTTCATTAAATGCATCACTTCACTGTCACATTTCCAAGGAATGGGACTATTGACCTAGCTATGCAAATGACACACGTTAACGTCACACCATCTATGACGTATCTCTTACAACATTAAGCCCCAAATTTAACTCAATCAAGTTTCTCAATACACTTTGTACCCGAATTTCCATAAAACTCGCCCGATTTGGACTAAGACCGGGGATAAATTCGTTATCTACGTTCATATCCGTAGATATGTATATTTTAACACCCTTCAGTACCCTGTACACCCTTCGGCTACGCCTCATGGTGTACTGGGGTACTTCAGGGTGTTTAAATATTGATATCTATGGATATGAACGCAGATAAATATATTGTGCCCATATACATCAGATTGCTTATTTTATACAGATTTTTAATTAATAGAATTTTTTTTTTCATTTTTTTTTTTCAAACAAAAATGTATATAATTTATCTACTCTTTGTTGATTATTAGTGAAGCTCAGATACGTATGTTTGAGGAGTATGTACAGGATGCCATGAATCAACACAACAAGTTAGCCAGTGGTTCTGATACGTAAGTTGATTGTATGTTTAGACTAGTTGTGTTGTTTTTGTGTAAAGATTGCATTATATTAAAAATCTTCCAAAGTTGATCACTACTTTAGAGATACACAAAATATAGTCCATTACTCAGAACATTGTAAACAATCCTATCCATGAACATTTCCAGAAATTTATTAATGATATGTATGTTCAGATATTCAAGTTACAAAATGATGTTATACTTGTCAAGAAATTTACATAACTTGTATAAGTATAAGGTGCAGGAATATAATATCTGTTTCTAAAAATATCAATGGTGTCATTGTTAAGTAATCTTTAAAATTGGAGTTATCTTCCTTTGTCCGAAATTGTAGGTGAATCAGCTACAACCAATGATTTATACAATACAATGTTTAATTTGACTTTCCACTGATAGATTAAAACAATCTTTACCCTTCAGTGCTTACAAGCACTTTGATTACAATATAACAGGCTATTATTTGAACTTGGAATTATTTTTAATTATGGAATTTGCATAATTTCTTGTGTTTAAAATTTTTAATAAATTCCATGTTTGTTTGGTTTTATAATCTTTTGAGCGGTTAATAACACTTTCCATGCAATGCATTTTGGTTAGATAGTGTTGTGCGCGGCACAGTACATTCTATTGAAAATATACTATTTTCTTTGTAATAGAAAGTGTTGTGCGCAGCACAGAACATTTCAGTACAGAATAAACATGGAATTTATTAAAAATTTCAATAACAAGAAATCAAGAAAATTCCATAATTAAAAATAATTCCAAGTTCAAATAATAGTCTGTTATATGTTGCCAGCTCTGTAAATGCTAGACAATAAGAACCTCACTCTGGAAATCTGCTCCAAACCTTCACTTCATGTTTCATCATTTTTTTAGGTTTTTAATTTTTTTTCCAAGAGAAGTATGTCAAATTTAAATATGAATAAAACACATTTTTCCTTTTTTATTGAAATGGTTTTATTAATTCTGGATACAAGAAGAAAATATGGCTCTAATTTCAATATCACCATTTAAAGGGGGTAGAGTGGGAGTGGCGTATAATTTGCATTTTGGGCATCAATTAACTAAAACAGCAGCAGCATATACTGCTACTATCAGTATGTTCAGGTGTTTTCATTTTCTCCAGACTTTTACTAGCCTATTTCGTGTTAGATATCAACTCCCACAGTCTCATCTTACAATCAGGTTTTCATACCTATGCATGGTTACCTTGTTGAAGGTCGCATTATGTGTACCGATTTTTGGTAAACTTGTGTTGTGTTGGTGTTTCAATGATGTTTATACTGCACTCGTTCTATTTGAGCAGTCAAAATGCGTTGACTGTATATTTCTATGCCATATACGGTCACTGACCTGATATCACTTTTCCTCATGAATATTTAAATAGAAATTGTCGAAATTATATTTAATTATTCATACGACCTCTTCAACCTGTTCTTGTTTCCAATGTAAACAACAATGCGTTTAACGACTCAAACTTGTTTCTTTTGCAATTTTTGGGAAAACATATTTCACTTATTAATATTTTTTTGTTTGCAACCTATAAATCATTATGTTTTATGTTTATTGATGATATTTTAGTCTGCAACGAATTCGTTCATCATTGATTGCGGTAATGATGTACATTTCATCGTGTTTTATTTTTCTCCGTCTGTGTGATATGAGGCCTTTTTAAAGGGGGATTTTCCCCAATATTTAAATCAAATAAATAACATTAACACAATAAACAACAATTGAAAATGTTTTTTTAGATTGCAGTATAAAGACAATAATAGTGCATTGACTTGACATATCAACGATATGTCAAGTCAATGCACTATTATTGTCTATATATCTTGTACCTCTTCTTGAATAGTTTTTTTTTTTAATATTCTTTGAAGTTGTTACTTTTATTATGCACTACTTTCAAAAGTAAGATTGGAAGTTTATTGTGCTCAAGGTAGTTTCAAATTGAATATAAATAATAATATAAAACCTGAAAAACACATCGATAATGGGTGAATATCACAATTTTATTGCACATTTTCATAGAAACAATTTTACAATTGTTTTGTCATTTACATGTAAAATATGATATTTATGATGACATAATAACAATGTTTTCTATACTTGATAATACTTTACTATGTTCGATGCAAGGTTTTGTGGTTAGTCATGTTAATGGATTCTTACAAATTAACAATTAGAAAAAAAAACTTGCCCCAAGCTTTACTGCCTTAGAGAAACTAAATTAGTTCTTGTCGGACCATAGCATTTTGTTAACATGATTCCTCTGAGACCTTTAAGCTTTCAGATTGGGTCAGGTTGCTTTCTTTTCTGAATGTATATTGTACTTTCTTAAGGATGTACTAAGGTGAGGTTTTGGAATTTGTGTCAAATGATCGGACTCCTTGGTGTTTTTCCATATAATACAATGTAAAATATTTTGCCCCATAACACCCATTTATTTTTTCATATAAGACTAAATAGCTCATAAAAGGTCATTTACCAAAATTTTATAATATTTTTGATTTTCTTTTTTTTGTTTTGAGACCTAAATATTACCAATGCAAATATAAGGTAAAAATCCAAGACAGCCTTTCCCCGCCATATTTTAAATCTCAAATATCTCCAAAAGGAGGTCCATGACCTATCAATATTTTTAGATTATCTTTATCCTTAATTGATGCTCTACCAGCTGATAGTTTCATTTTCAATTTCTTAAATTCTTATTTTTTACCTAACCTCACCCAAGTACATCCTTAAGGTCAATGTATAGAAAAAAGTTAATGTCCTGACTGTCGTACCAGTATATATTTTAATGTTTGAATAGCACTCTGTTGTACGGTTGTACATAAATCAAAATAAAAAAATTGTTATATACACAATTTTGGCATCTATGTATTATTTAACAATTATTCATGTCAAATTATGATTTATGTAGTGATAATGTAAACGAAAAAATCAAATGATCAAATGTGTATTTATCATGTAGCTAAAAATGATGCTACAGATACATTATATACATGATAAACAATCATAAAATGACTGATGAGGATGACAGTAAAATCAGTTAACAGCCATTTTCTACAGTATTGTCCATTACTTCAACATTCTTTTGAGCCTATGGTCAAATACTTATTAGCCATACTTTTATAAAGAATACACAGTAATTCCATACAGCTTGATTAACCTTGCATGGGCTTAACTGTAATAGATCTTCAAAAATAGTAAGTTATCATCTTGTTTTTTCATCCATCTCTTATAAAAAGTTTCAGCTCTCTTATTTTCAAACCCATTTGAGTTTGGTAATGAACTTGACATGCATATATACCATGGCTAGTAGGTGGATTGCATTGAATAACTTGACATAGTTCTATATAAGTTGTTTGTTAGTATAATAAAATTGAGAATGGAAATGGGGAATGTGTCAAAGAGACAACAACCCGACCAAATAAAAAACAACAGCAGAGGGTCACCAACAGGTCTTCAATGTAGCGAGAAATTCCCGCACCCAGAGGCGTCCTTCAGCTGGCCCCTAAACAAATATATACTAGTCCAGTGATAATGAACGCCATAATGTATGTGATTTATAGATAAACAGTAATACACTAGAATGAAATTACCCTGATACTTCTAAAATTGCAACACAAGTGTGTTTATTTACATGCAGCACACCTCTCTATTGGTTCCCATGATTATCCTCTAGTTCATATTGCTATTAATTGGCAAACTTAGCATTTCAGAATGAACCACTTTATGGTTTCAGTAATTTGGTCTATTGAAGAAATTTTATTGTTATAAGGCTTAATATTAGATCTTATTTCACTTTTAATCTTATTTCATTGAACTTTAGAAAAAAGGGTATAATTGATTTTTATAGGTATTAAAACAAATAATATAAAAAAAATACTGAATATGTAAATAAATATAAGAACAAATGAATACTATATGAGCAACCATCAGAAATATTCTAACATCTGTGATATCGATATTTGAGTTGTTTCCCTTTGAACACTTCTAGGTGTAATACCACAAAATCATGGTATGTCATATCCGGTGTATATGAAAGCAGGTCTAAAAAATATTCCCTTGAATTTGACAGTTGTAGGTATTTAATCCTACATTTTATTGCAGTAAAACCATTTCTGTTTCATAAACATATGTCTTGGGTATTTAAAAACACCATTATTTTTTATTTGGGATTTCTATAGAAATTTTTGTAATCTTGAGGTTACATGGTGACTAAACCTTGCACACAGATAAAATAAGGGGAGAAATTTGATTGGTTAATTCCAATGATGATTATTTTCTTATATGCAATGAAATGTTATGTGAATTTTTTTCTATAGAACTGGACAGGATAAAACTATAAAGATAAATTCTACACATTTTTTTTAAAAGTGCAAATTTAACAAAGACTAATAGGGAAAAATCAATGGTGGTACTACACCTTCTAGAATGTAATCAATGAAGAATTTTGAATTTAAAACATCCATAAACTCATATGTCGACCTAATTGTATGGTTTAACCCTCTAAAAAACAAAGATAAAAAACAAAAATAACTGAAAAACTGGACAAGATTTACATAATAAATAAAAAGGGATGTTAATTCATTTACAAATGTTAAATGAAATGATGAAATTTACTTAATTCTTTCCTGTTTTTGACTTTCAATTGCAGGATGCTTTTGTAAGGTTATATACACTTATACAAATGCTAAGTCAGTCCCTTTCATCTCTAAGATATTAATTTCTATTATTCACACTCTGACAATCTTGATGCTTAACTTCCAATCAAATTCTTTATTTCTGAATTCAATGCAGAACTGAATTCATTGTCAGAAACTAAGAAATAGCTGGTTTACTTTTTTCTGATTCATATGAAATTCAGCAGTTTGAACTTGTATTAAACTGATTAGATCAGAGGTCAGTCAAAGCTGTTGGTCAGCTTAGATGACCAGTTAAGTTCAGTTCAATTTAAGCTGTTGGTCAGCTGAGATGATGTCATACAGGTGAATCCTCAGGTAAATCAGACATTGGTTTGTAATACTCAGCTTTGTCAAAACTTTCAAAATCTGACCTTTTGTTATAGGGGTCATAATGATCATTTTGGTCCATCATTCCATGAAAGGGACCATTTGGAACAGGGTCATTAGGTTGTGGAATTTTCTTCTCTGAATTGAAAAGCAGTATTACTAATTGTATCACCAACTCAATTAATTCCATGATTGTCAACACTGAAATGCCCATCCATAAACCTAACGTTCCACCTATATCGGCAAATAAATCCTCTATTTCATATGCTGCACTTTGTTTAAATTCTACCACATTTAAATCTTCCAAGTAGATATTTAGACGTATTAAGTTTTGATGTATAAGAGTTGATGCTCGTATAAGTCTTTGACGTTCTGTCAAGTTAATGTTTGTATGGTATAATTTTTCAGCATGTGCTTCTGGATCGTTGTACAGTTCCTCATATTGTGTGACATGGTCACGAAGATAATTGTACGCTTCTTTCAAAAATGTATTTTCTAGCTGAGTTTTATTGTAAAATTTTGCTAGTGCATTTTGCTGAAAAAATTCTAAAGGCCAATATGATAGTGACAGGGCTTTCTGATAGGTTGTTTCCTGACATGGTTGGTAGCAGCCGCAGTCTGCTTCATAACTTCGATCATTTGCCAGTTGTCTGAGCATATCTTGTTCACATTTCAAATCTGGAAGCAAGAAGTAATTTTTTCTTTGCTTGGTAGCGCCATCATGTCCCCCTATGTCTTCACAGTCCATTTTCTCAAAAATTTCTCTCCAGTTTTTCATTGATCCACAATAAGATAAATTACGATTTTGTAGATCTGGTAACCCAGATGACTTGCACTTACATTTTTTAATAACTTTTTCCTGCTTACATAACTGTAAACAGGCAAAAATTGTGTTGCTATAGTGACTGTCCTTATATAAAAGTTCGTTTGTACAATTTCCGTATGGATATGGTAATCGAGTGTTTATCACAGCTTTTAATCCTACGGAAGAGGAAAATCCAGGTGGAATGTCAAAACCATGATCCACAGGACTAGGCATTGTATTTGGAGCATGCACCTGAACACGTAATCCTGCACTGTGAGCAATGTTATTGTTTATATCATACAGTCCATATGCTCCCAATGGCGGGTCATCATTATCAAGAGCAATTACCACAGATAAACCATACTCTGGTCCAGTGGCTTGAATTAAAATCTTTTCAGCAAGTCGTTTACTGTTGAAAGTGTAACAGTTAAAGTAGTTCTGTCCATCAAAAAAATGTGTGAATTTGCTTGCATTGCATTTGTGTTGATTAAAGCGACAATGCAAGAGAATATCGTTGATATCATGACCTGATGCCATAGCTTCACTATTTAGATTTTCAAAAAATGCTTGGGTTGACTCCATTCTTATTTGTTGTTCGCCAAAACGAGAACACTGTTGAAATTTGAACCAGTCAACAACTTTTGAATGTCTTCTCTCCATTTGATGTTTGATTTTTGTTAGTGATATTGCCTGAATATTGCAGATAGTCACAGCTGGAAATTCCACTGGCATTCCAGTTTTCATTTCAGACACTTCAACAACAGAAAACTGTAAATATTTTTTGACTAGAAGCGACAGTTGAAGAGTAGCGGCTGTAAATCCAACAATGACCAGCAGGGCCCACATTACTTTCCGTTTTGTTTTAATAGAAGTGGCTACCTTAGAAAGTCCATGTGCAGTACTTTCAGCTCCTAATTCTGTGATGATATTTAGTGCTGTCTGGTTTCTTCTGGAGCCTCTGTCTTTCACCATCCTAAGATGGTCATGGATGTAGTTGAGCTTACGTAGGGCAATATATTTCATATGTTCTCGAGGAAATCCCCTGGAATAGAACAAGATATACATTAAAACATTGAAATATTTATATTTTGTATAGTGGTATAAACTCATAACAAATTTCAACATTGTTCAAGGATACCAAAAATAGCTATTAATTTGTTGTTCCTTTACTACATCACATCTCTCCTTTTCAATATTTTTTTTGAATTTTTCTGGCAAAAGAAAGACAACTCTACTGTAGAAATATTTGATGTCAACCTTGGCTAATGCTTTTGATGTCCATTGCTTGTTAAATTAAAAAAAAAACACACAATACTAAACAGATAGCAAAACGAATAAGGACAAACGTGAGTCTACAAAACGCTATATAAAAATCTAAAGACTGAGCAACACAAACTCCCTATAAATTGGGGAGATTGGGGTGGAGGGGGTATCAAGAACTCCTGAAAGGCAAGCAGACCACATGGTGTTGCGGAGGGGGTATCAAGTACTCCTGAATGGCAAGCAGACCACATGGTATTGCTTATGTAAGTACAAATTCAGGAACTTAAGTCTCATTCAATGATGTCACAATCAGAAAAAAAAAAGATGTTATGTTTGAATAGTCAGTCCTTTTAGGAAGTCTTATTTTGTGATTTTTAAAGCCCTATGAATTGAAAATTCTTTATATCTTTTTTGAGTTTTCATAATTATATCAGCTCTGATTGGGTTGTCTAAAAATGTGTCCTAATGTCAAAGTATGTTAAATATTTTGTAGTGTTTCAAATATTGCAAGGGAATGTTGCAAAGATCAAAGCTTAGACATTGATTCTGTGCTTATGTCAAATTTGTATTGCAATTTTTCTTAGGTGTAATGTGTTGATGTCAAATTTGTTGGAGTTCATCATGACTATATGTTCATATCTTTATTCCAAAAATATTCTAGCTCTTTCTTAGCATTTCTATCAGTGAAAAGTTGTTGATTTCAGAATAATGATCATGTTAATAAGATATATTCCTAGCTATGAATCATAATTTGCTATCTACCCTCTCCATTCATTCTTCATTAATATCAGGTATTAAATACTCTGACTAATGGAAAGAAGATGATCTGAATTCTATTTATGCTAATAGGATTAATAAACAAACATGCAGTATATTTCTGGAAAATGAGGACAAAGCATATTAATCATAATTGCTGTGGACATGTTGTATAAAATGTAGGATTCTATAGTATCAAAATGTATGCTTTTGTTAATTATCCAAATATTTGGATATCTAAACATGGCTGTATTTTTATACCAATTACCAATATATACCAATTGTTCTGGTTTATTTACTATGATGAATCCTACCTCTATAATTCCTGTAAAATGCTATCATGGATATAAATTCTGGGAAATTGTATCTTGTATCTCCCTGGGAGCTTCAATTCTCAGTCATATATGATTGTATCCATTGTGATCAAATTGAACAACATTTATTATTTTTATTTTTACACCTTTTTTTATGATCAATTTGGTAAACATAGCAATATTAAATTTTATTAAAAAATATATATTAAGGACTATATATGTATCTCTTCTATTTGTATTGGTTTAAAACACTTCTCACCAAAAGCATGTTCTTGATAAACTTTGACACAAAAAAAGACATATGCATTGCAAATTTTTCAATTGCATCTTCTGTTGCACAATGAGTTCTGCAGATATTTTGTAGCTAGAATCAAACTAAAATGTTCTTATTAGGATCTTAATATTTTATATCATTCCCTGGTTTATTTGTAATAAATACAAACCAGTTAAAACATTTCAAAGTATTAATTTGCCAACTAATGGTTTATACATATCAATAATCCACAGGCGGTCAAATAATTTTTTTAAGTTCAAAATATTGAAAAGAAAAAAGATATCAGAAAAAGCTAGAACTGTAAGTTGACTTTGCTACAAGTAACATACCCTGTCCTCAAGCAAATCAAAGTATGACAGCTTCAGTAAATAACTTAAGATTATCCAAAACCTGTAAAAAATTCAATACAACACCATGACAACACATTCTCTTAATTTACACCTGGGATATATTTAGGGTTAACCTGTATCTTGACAGTAAACAAATTATAATGTATTACAGCCCTTGTATGTGTAAAGTCTGCTAATAAAGAATTATTTGTACAAGTGTAAGAAATGGCCTACAGTGATCTGACTTCCAGTGTTGGAGGTAGTGGAACTAAATCCAAAGCAGGGTCCAATCCAAAACTTTACACAAGGCATCAGATTTAAGGTCACCTGATTCTGACCAAAGGGACCTGAGTGATCTTAGTTGTCCACCTAGTACTACACTGTATCACTAGCCTGTCAACACTGAGGTTGTGCGTTAAATCCCAAATGTGAACGGTGCATTTGACTCCAACCTAATTATTGACTATGATTGTCAGTTTTCCTGTCCAGGGTCAGGGGTGTGTAATTTGTTTTAATCTATGTGTTATGTATTGCTTTGTAAAAGGTGAGACGTTAATAAAATATTGTATGTGTATGGGGTTCTTTATTCGTCACTCAAGCTTCCACACCTATAAAATCTGATTGCCTCTAAATGAAAAATAATGCCTTTAAACACCAATCAATCAATCAATCAATCTACATGACCATATGTGGCTATGAAGTATGTACATCCTACATAGCCAAATGGACACCCAACTTTGGCAAGGTATTTACTGTCAGTCAGAAGACCAAGGGATAACCATATTCATATACCCAAGTAAAACCTTGGAGTGATTTATATTATGAGTTAAGGGAAACTGTTTCATGACAGCATGTCATTTTTTTTACATTTCTGTAAGAAAACAGTATATATATATATATACAGGCCATTTCAAAGGGAAGCAAACCCAGTGTGGACCCCTTATTTTAAAAACATTTATATATATGTATGTGAAAAATTAAAGAAAAAAAATGATTTCCTCTTTTCCCCAAAAATTCTTTGAAGGATTTTTTGTGCCGACCTGACCCCTCTTTTTACCTTAAATGTGCATTTGCACACATTCATTCCATCTGAAGTATAAAACCACTTGCAATGGTAACATGATTTTGAATACTGGGAAAGTTTTGAAACAGCAGAATCAGAAGACTTCTAAACACTTTTTAGATATTTTAGATATAAAACTTAAATATCATTTTTCTAGAATGAATAAAAAATGCAATAAACACCTACCAGTTTGACATGAATTTTATGCCTAATCCACTGACATAATTAATTTCAATGTAACAATAATAAATCCCTGCATTTGTCATATCACAGAAATGAACATCAATGAAATATAGATTGATAAGAAATGAACATCTGTATCAAGAATAGTTAAATATGATAATTGGTTAAAGACCAATTAATATGTATTGGGCTTGACTACCTAGAGAGATGGTTGTTGACCAGTTAATTAGCTCTAATTTTTATTAATTAGTTATCAGTTGATCCCTATGGTCAGTGTAATTAGACATGTCTGTTTCAGTTAGTGTAAACAATTGATTTCTGTTGTTATATAGTTATCTAATATCTAAGGGATAGGTTTAACCTGACCAAAAGTATCTGACCTTACATGACTTGTTAAAACTCAGCACTTGGCAACATTCTGTTCCGATCTGGAACAAATTTATGATTACATATTTCATCCTTGGATCAGCATTATGAGTATTTTGACTTATCTGTAAAATTCTACTGGGAATACGAACCAGAAACTAAGAGAGATTATACATGCTTCTGGTTAGAAGATGATTTTCATAGAATTGTAGCATTTATCATGATTAAAGAATATTTGAGTTATGTCTAGTCAACCAAAATCAGCTTTATATTATACTGTATAGTTCTAAACTTAAGTTTCAAATATCTCAAACTTACGGAATTTCAGAGGGATGGGTATTGGGCTGATTGGTCAAAATGACCTGCCCTGGTCAATCATGATTGAGGTACCTTTATTATGTTTATGCTAGATCGTAAATTTTGCAGTGTACTATATTAAGCTCTAACACTGATAGACAATTTCTTTAAAATTCTGAGAAATGAATTGAGTAAATTAATATTTGCTCTTAAAACCAAATTAAAAGCCTGAATTTTATATGTAATCTCAAAGTTGGTCATTTTCAAAATGTTGATCAGCATATAAGACTGCAAACACGATTTTGAAGTTAAACCCTGATTCAGTAATATAAAGTGAAATGCCAGTGTGATTTATATTAATAAAATAAAAGTCTGGAACAAATTGTTGGAAATAGAGGAAAGTATACTTTGAATTCAGAAATTATTATGATGTTTTTAATAATGCAAAAAAAAAAAGCAACACTTTCAGATTCACAATAATAAAAACTTGCTTTCATAACTTTAATAGTGATTTTTCTTCACAAGTTTTTGTAATCACATTAATTATATACGACATATATCTAGCAATTTCAGCAGTTATTTGCAATAATAAATGCGCATATTAATGTTTGAATTTACATTATAATTAAATTATACTTACATTTAAGAACAATGTAGATCCTTAAAATATCAGTTTCTCAATTTTTCAAAATTAAAGAAAAATCACAAATTCTCCTATAAATCTTCACAAATACTTTTTTTCTTATAAATACAGTTAAGAAGACATGAAAAAATGCAGCATTTTGATATCTTGAAGTTACTTATGGCATATAATGAGATGAACACGGTGTGAATATCCTATGTTTAATGAGACACTTTAGATCCTAGAGTCAGAAGTAAATATGACAGAGAGTCGAAGAGACAGCAAGCAGTATGTTGATGAAATACCATTTATATTGCTTAGATGAACAAATGACATAGATAGCACTAAAAACCTAATGCAGCTCTAAACCGAAGGTTGCAGTAATGAATTTGACATTTGGTCAGTTAATTTAAATTGTTACATAAATCCTAATCTGTTTTATGACAAAGTGTAAAAAGTTAGAATGTTTTCATTTAAATTTCCTTGATATCCTCCTCCAGGAATTGCCATCATGCAGTTTACATTTTGTTCATTTTTCAGGTTTATTGTGACCTTGGAAAACATTCATTTGTTTATTTTCTAGTAGAAAAAAACATGAAATTGGATGTCAAGGAAAGATAAAGGATCTTTATAACTTAATCATCTTGAATTGGAAATATCTGTTATACTATAGCATCTTTAAATGGTTTCCAAAGGATTTCATGACGAAACACATTTGTCTGAGCAAAAAAATGTAATAAATAGGTTGTAAAACATAGGTTTACTTATTTCATACTTGTGATTTTGCAGACATTTTGGCTCTCAAAATTGTGTCATTGGCTCAGTTGAAATATTATTTAGATCAAAATGTATGTTAAATCTTAATTATTTACTTGATTAATCTGAAAAGAGACAGTTCAATTTTGTGAGAATTACTATGATGCTAGCAATCTTTCCACATAGGAAATTTTACAAACAGTACCAATTTTTATCCATTAAAAGATTAGGTTTTATGGCTAGAAGAGAGGGTAATCCAAGTACCTAGGTTCTGAAATGTCCAGCTATGATTGTGAGCAGAAAAAAATGAGGCAAATAATTTTGTTAAAAGTTTTTTTCAAAGAATATAACATTTCGCAAAAGAATAGGCATTGATGCTCTAGATATAAACATGTACCAGTACAGAATTTTAAAACAGTTAAGAAAATTGTATTCATCTTTCAAAATTATATGGAAACCCATGACAAAAAAAAAACAATTTGAAGGACAAGTCTTTTACTTGTTTGCTTTATAATCTGAATTGTTTGGTTTATTTTTAACTCTAAATCAACTTAAGGATGTACTTAGGTGAGGTTAGGTGAAAAATAATAAATTAAGAAGTTAAAATTGATACTATAAGCTGGTATAACATCAATTAAGGATAAAAATAAGCTAAAAATATTGATAGGTCATGGACCTCCTTTTCGAGATATTTGAGATTTAAAATATGGCGGGAAAAGGCTGACTCGGACTTTTACCTTATATTTGCATTGGTATTATTAGGTATCGAAACAAAAGAAAGAAAATTAAGAATCTTTTAAAATTTTGGTAAATGACCTTTCATGAGCTATTAAGTCTTATATGAAAAAATAAATGGGTCTAATGGGGCAAAATATTTTGCAGTGTATTGTATGAAAAAACACCAAGTAGTCCGAACATTTGACACAAATTCCAAAACCTCACCTTAGTACATCCTTAACATAACCTCCCTTATTGGTTGAGATGATTTTACTACAAGACTGCTGAAGGGATTGCTGTGTGATATTACCAACTAAGAAATGGAAATTTTACATCCTCGTTCAGGAAAAGAAAATTTATAATTGAAAGGGGCGTTATTTTGGAAAAATATTTTATAATTCTTAAAGTTTTCATAATTATTTTAACGATTGCTGACTGTTTTTGATTGTGTTGATGGCAAAGCTGTTTTCAGCTTTCATTCTGCGTTAAAGTTTCACCAAAATACAGACCTAATGAAGTGTGAACAATTGCATTCATTGACGTCATGTTTTGATTCCAATACAAAGGAAAAAGATATTATTTCAACAATAAAAGTGAAATTGTTTTGATTTGAATTGAACAAATTATTAATTAAATTACTTAACTTTTTTAACAAAATATCTTAAAATGAGGATATGATTGTGTTACGGTGAAATAAGCACATTAGAATTACAAGTCATTCAAGATTGTTATTCATATTGGCATTTTCCTTAGGCGTTGTTTCTGGCTAGTCCAAAAAATACCAAAATCTATTAGTGTAAGCCCTTAGATGTTAAAATTGTATAAGTTGTGTCTCAATGCTCTTCTGTTCTTCAGGGAATTTGATGTTTTTGGCTGATCTTTGATAATGTCAGTTTAAATTTCCTTGTTATATACTGGTCGAATGTTGAAAAATGTGTGTTGATCTTTTAGATGTGTTGGGATATTTTGGCTCAATAGGTAGCTGTATCAGTATTAGTTATACCCCTCATCTTCTTTTCAGAATTACAATGTAATTTTAAAAGGAGAGGGAAAACTGGCTTGTCTCTCTCCATCCATCTGTGTGTCCGTCGGTCTGTAGTGTTTTTATGCCCCACCTATGATAGATAGTCGAGGGGCATTATGTTTTCTGGTCTGTGTCTCAGTTCATCCGTCCGTCCATCTGTGCCTCCGTTTGTCCGTCCATCTGTGCCTCCGTTTGTCCGTCCGCTTCAGGTTAAAGTTTTTGGTCAAGGTAGTTTTTGAAGAAGTTGAAGTCCAATCAACTTGAAACGTAGTACACTTGTTCCCCATGATATGATCTTTTTAATTTTAATGCCAAATTATAGTTTTGACCCCAATTTCATGGTCCACTGAACATAGAAAATAATAGTGCGAAGTTCAGGTCAAAGTTTTTGGTCAAGGTAGTTTTTGATGAAGTTAAAGTTACATCAACTTGAAACTTAGTACACATGTTCCCTATGATATGATCTTTCTAATTTTAATTCCAAATTAAATTTTTGACCCCAATTTCATGGTCCACTGAACATAGAAAATGATAGTGCGAGTGGGGCATTCGTGTACTATGGACACATTCTTGTTTCTCAATATTTTTATTACACATTGTAGGTACTGTATTGTAAACCAATTATATTTTGTGAGTGATTTATTTGGCAACTTCCATGAGTAGAAAAATAACGTGAATATGTAAAACTTTGATCTTCATCAAGTAAATTTGAAAATTGCAAAATTAAATCACTATGAAGTGGACCTAAAAGGGATAAAAGCGAAATAAAGTGTCTGTGAAAATAAGATGGTTTACAGTATCCGGAAACAGGGATACAATAAAGATTTGACTTAATTGAACTAATTTATACTTGAACTTCGTTTTTATGCTCTTAAATAGCCTTGTTACCAAAAAATCACTACACGGAACACTTAACAATCATAAATTGTTATAAGACAAGTTAGACATCTTATTGGCGTTTTTTTTCAATTTAGCTTCCAATAAGATTAATTTAGGCATGATAATGAAGGCCTGCTACAAATAATCCCCCCTACGATAGCAATTATACTTCATTAGTTACTCTTTTCTTCAAATCCTTTTTTGAGTTCATAAACTTTGTTTCCCCGGACATTTTTATTGTATGCATATGTTGGATGTAATTAACATAGACAAATGTATATTTATTCCATACTGAGTACATATGAAAGAATTGATATTTCAGTGCATTTATTTAATTTAAACAGCTTAGGTATGAGAATCCTGGGAAGATTATTAACACATAATTGCATTTTATTGTTTCTTACATTTTATTGTTTCTTAATCAGTTTCATTCAATGATACCATATGCAAAACCCCAGTAAATCGATCTACAGGTACTCTCAGATGTTGAAAAGTGAAATTATTTATTGCATATAAGTACAAGGATTTTTTCTCAGTTCATGTCTTCAATATGAAGGGAAGTGAGGTTATAGAATGAAATTCAAAACAGTGTGGCTGTGGCCATTGATTGACACATTAAATTCATCCATTGACTGGGACAATTTAGGTGAACGTTTGTATGTAACGATCACTGCTCACTATGTACTTTTTAAAGACACATAAACTATGGGGTCACCAAAGGTTCTCAACACCTTAATAAAGTAATTCGAAAAATTAATCAGAAATAACACGATGTTTTGATTTATATCAATTATATAAATCAAAACATAAAGGTTATTCCTGATTAATTTTTCGAATTATTTTATAATTAAAGGCGTTGAGAAACCTTTGGTGACCCCACAGTTTAAATGTCTATCGTAGGTACGTCGTTAACAGTGGTCGTTACAGACAAACGTTCACGTAAATTCTCCCAGTCAATGGATGAATTATATGAGTCAATCAATGGCCACAGCCGCACTGTTTTGAATTTCATTCTATCTTATAGAAAAAATGTGCCCAATCCCCATGTACCTTTGACTTTGATACTTCTCCTGAAATTCTCCAGTTAAATTTTTTTTACAGTTAACATACGCTCTCATGATTCGCAGGTGTGTTCTTGTAGCTTTTTATTTCTGGTCCATCAATCCATCTGAGTTTTGTTATTTTTTTCATTGATTGTCAAATTATTGGAAATAACTGATTTGTTAATTTGTGATATATTTTACCTCTCTATTCCTTTTATATAAGACAACGTTTAGTTCATCTATAAGCAACTATTTGTCACAGCACTGCCCCAACATTAAGCACAGCCCAAAGTGTACAGTCAGCCACAACAAGCCAGACACAATAAATGTTGAAACAATCCAAAAAAAAATACCAACAGCTTATTAAACCCACTTGAAAAAGTAAATACCTCAATTAAGCCTGGTTTGCTCACAAGTTTTAAGTGTATGTTCTGTTTATAATTATTGTCTTATACACATTGTAAGTCCATAATTGTCTTTTTACAGACCCATAATATGATTCAAAAATGCAGCGTTTTACAAAAGTCTATGTTTTTTTTAAACCTGGATATGAATAACCCTCCCAGTCTATAGATATGAAATCCTTAATTCTTACTCTGTTCCAGTGATTTATTTATGACCTGATAATTCTGTCTTCAGTACATGTACACAAATCTTTGCACAAGCAAATGTCATATGAAACAGTTGCCAACACTTTGGCAACCATATGTACATCTGTGTTATGATTGTTTATAGTAAATTATAGTTTAGTGTTGTTGTTAGTTACATTATATATTTTGACATGGTTTATCAGTAAATAATAAACATGGAGACTGTCCAGAAATCTATTGAATATTTACCCAGTAAACAAATTTGACCCAGACTAAGTGACCATTAAGCCAGAATGATAGACAATGTTAAGCTTTAGCTTAGAGGATAAGGAATGATAGACAATCTTTTTGTTTTGCTTAGAGAATAACCCTGATTGTAGTGCAAAATGTTATTGTTTTGTTGTATTAATGTCCTCATTATTATCATCAGTTCAACAGTTATATTGAAAGGCTTTTTTAAAAGAGATCATTTACTGTGGTTGAGATAGATCATTTAGAAGCATATTATACCACAAGCAATTCATGATTGTCAATAGCTTCCTATAAAAAAAATCCTCTAAAAGTACAAGTTTAAACATGTATATCCTTTAACACAATGATTTTACTTTGATGCCTCAAAGTGGTAATTTATTATTCAATGTCTGATTGTATTTTGTACTGTATGGATTCTGTCTCATTGACAAATACTGTACGCATCTCTTTTGGCTGCTGGATCCAATTATTGTCATGTAAACTAATAATGTCAACTAAAAATATCTGTCATACAAGTGGGACGTTTAGCTAGCTATAAAATAAGGTGTAACACACTATTTTCTTCAGAAAAGTCAGGGATATGACATTTATTTTCCATATTTGTTTTTTGGTTGACATAATAGTCTTAACATTGATATTGTCAGGTTTAATGAACTTCCTCTTTTGAATTTATCTTGGAGTTGGTATTTTGTTGATGCTATTTTATTCATGTACCAGTACATAAAAGGGACAAATAACTCTTTAATCATCTTGCCCCAGAAGCCATAAGCCATATTGTGACCAATTTGGAAGGGGTTTTCTATTTTTGGTCCCAGTTGTGTAAAATATTTCAATTTTTAAATAGAATATCACTGAGACCTAGTCGTTGTAAACCATATAGACTGGTTTTGAAAGTAACTTTTACAAAGTAAGAGTTTCACATTTTTTCAGTACATGTATAGACTTTCAAGTGTTACATTCTGAATAGTACAAAATATATTCAATATATATTACATATATTTTAACTATATAATGTTATGCAGATGTTATTTGGTTTATAAAATAGTGTTTCATATTACAGAAGGGATATAGATTTATGGCTCATCATTACATATAGTCTATTTGATATGCATGCAGTGCTTTGATTCAAGAAAATTAGTTCCATGCAGTTTATTATTTCTATTCGTTTGATTAGGGTCAATGCAGTTTTTTGACGTTGCTTTAATTAATCCTCTTGAGAATTTAATTAATTAAATAACCTTTTATCTGAAGCACTTTGCTTTCTAGCAAACTGCAGAACAAGCACATAAATTTGTAATAACAGGAAGTATTCTGAAAGTCTTTCTTCATTTGAAAGCACACAACAAAAGTGAGACATAAATGAATTAGTGCAGTGATGGAAAGTCAAATTAAATAAGTATATTATTTATTTTTTTTTTTTTTTCAAAGCCCCTTATGAATGAATTTGCCAAAGGTCAGATCTCTAATTTGATATGTAAACAAAATTCAGAGGCTCCTGTATGGTAAGATAGTGCATTAGGTGCACATGTGGTACCTGCTGATATTTTACAGTATCTTTATAGTGAATATTTGATTAATGGATTGGGTTGTGTGTTTTTAATGAAAGAAACAAGTTGATGTGTTTGTTTTTGTTTTACAACCAAAACAGCAACTCATCAAAAAAAAACTTTGGATTGAAATAGGTCATCAGTTCTACTGAAATGTGTATGACTTACTTCTGTTTTTACTCTTAAGAATTTTTGTGATAAGATCATAAGAGTTATCTAGTCATCAACTTATTAACATTCAAACATACTTTCTGTGGTAAGACATTAACATAGTGACATTAACTATTTCTGTGATTTGACTAGGTGTTTTAACTTCATTTTATATATTGTAAATAATATTTTATTTCATAATGTTAATGTTTTATATCTATGCATTTTAATAGCCTCTGTATAGAATGGCTCACATTTTATTAGAGCCCCACTAAATGGCAATTACCCTAATAATTAGTGATCAGTTTGTCTGTCCATCTGTCAGTACGTAACAAATTGTGTCCACTGTATATCTAGAGAACCTTTATAATTTCATACTTTATACTTTACATGTATATTAACCAACACCAGAGGGGGTGACATAATGTTTGTACAACTTCCTGGGTTAAAGGTCAAGGTCAAAAACTTTGGTTTCAGTTGAAAACCACATGTCCTATGGTAAAGATCGTGACCTCTCTATATTTTAAGAACAATTAAAATTTCAAAGTTTAAACTTGAAAATATATTAACCAACACTAGAGGGTGTATCCTAATGTATGCACAACTTCTCAGATTAAAGGTCAAGGTCAAAGACTTTGATTTCAGGTGACAATCCCATATCCTATGTTAAAGATTGTGTCAAATCTATATCACGCAAATTGTTATGAATTCAAAGTTTATACTTGATATGTATATTAACCAACACCAGAGGGTGTGATATAATGTTTTTAAAACTTCCTAGGTCAGAAGTCAAGGTCAAAAACTTGGTTTCAGTTGATAACCACATGTCCTATGGTAAAGATGGTATCCGCTCTATATCTTGAGAACCATTATGATTTCAAAGTTTATACTTGACATGTTAATTAACCAACACAAGAGGGTGTTTCCTAATTTGGGGTCCTATTTTTGTATTTACAACTTCCTAGGTCAAAGGTCAAGGTCAAAAACTTTGATTTCAGGTGACAACCCTATGTCTGATGTTAAAATTGTGTTCGATTTATATCATGAGAATTGTTAAGACTTCAAAGTTTATACTTGACATGTATAATATTAACCAACACCAGAGGGTGTGACATAATGTTTGTACAACTTCCTAGGTCAAAGGTCAAGGTCAAAAACTTTGGTTTCAGGCGATTATGACCACATGTCCTATGGTAAAGATCATATCTGCTCTCTATCTTGAGAACCATTATGATTTCAAAGTTAATACTTGACATGTATATTAACCAACACCAGAGGGTGTGTCCTAATGTATGTACAACTTCCTAGGTCAGAGGTCAAGGTCAAACACTTTGATTTCAGGTGACAACCCCATGTCCTATGTTAAAGCTGTGTCCGATTTATATGATGCGAATTGGTATGACTTCAAAGTTTACTCTTGACATGTATATTAACCAACACCAGAGGTTGTGTCAAAATGTATTTACAACTTCTTAGGTCAAACGTCAAGGTCAAAAACTTTTGTTTCATTTGAAAACCATATGTCCTATGGTAAAGATACAAATCTTTTCCACACGTTATTTACAGCGGGACCCACAGAGATGGTTGCCATCTCAATACTTTAGTATTGTTTTAAAATGTATAAATATTGATTGTACTTGTTGAGAGATGAGATTTAATAAAACATTGAATTGAATTGAATTTGTTCGTATGGTAAAAGATTCATTAATTTGGAAATTTTGAAATATTCTACACCCAAACAAACTGCTACTTTAAGTTAATTAAAAAAACATTTTTGCAGGGTTGAAATATTTGCACAAAGGAAATACAGGAAGAATGTTTTGGAAATGGGTAAAATAATTTGATTACCATAAAAGACTGGGAGGGTCACAAAAAACTAGGGGAATTGGAAATGAAAAGCAATAAATTAAGAGGATAAAATGTTATAAAAGACATAGAGAGAAGAGAAGTAGGATAAAGTTTCATCCTTTTGTGTTCTACTTGAATCTGTCTTTGATATTAGTCTTAAAATGTATGTTTTACATTACATAATTACTTATGTTTTACTGCTTCCAATATGTAAAGGTTTTATGTAAGAAAAAAAAAAAGAAAGATGAAAGAAGCTCTAAAAAACTGAAATGTTAAACTATGAATTGGTTACACAATTTTTTAGCAGTCAACACAGGCATATTGCATGAACGTATGTAAAAGATGAAAGAGAATACAATGAGCTAGAAGGCTTGGATTGGTAAAGTTTTTTTACATAAATATTTGTACACCTTTTTGTTAATTACTATTTGATGAAAAGGTAATCAAATAACCTTCAAGGGAAAGTGTTGTTAGACAAAGCAAATTGACAATTATTTCACCAATAGTTGCAAGAATGCTGTGAGTTAAAAATGCAAGATGAAACGATATATAGTTCCTTTAATATGATTTCCAGTAACTTTTCAAGGGTCATTGACCACAGGTGGTTTCTTTGTTTTGAAGTTGAAGCATTCAGACTTAACTTGTTTGAAAACATTTGAAGTGTTGAGAATACAGGGTAATATGCTGAAAACTTTGGTGGCCTTCCATATTTAATGTAAAAGTTGAAGTGAAAAGTGTGCCTTTCTGGAGCACATTTTTTAAAAAGAAATAAGACAATTAAGGTTCAAAATATGTCTGTCTAGATAATTTCACATCCAGAATACAAAGGTCAAAAACATTAGCAGCTGAAGATAGCCAAATGGTTTTCAATGATACGTGTATATCCAAATTGTTTTCAATGACAATAAAAAATTCACACCATTTTAAGACATGATGTAAAGTCTGACAGGTTTAATAAACTTCTGACCAACATTGTGTATACTAGTATTATGACTATGATATTACAACATAATGGATAAAGTAGACATCTAAATCCCTTTCACAATAAAATGTAGTTGGTTTAATTAGTTAATGACAAGTATTGTTTCCCCGGGCCTTTTCAAAGTCCATTGTCAAAACCAAAACCATGCAGTGAAAATAGTTAAGCTTTCAAGTAAATAAAACAATTGGATTGTTTTGACCTAAACTTAATAGATTTGATACACACTACATGGGGGCAAATGGAATAAAATCTGGGACTTTGGATGAATGAAAAATTTAGTTAAGAACTTTTAAAGTGACTGCACAACTGTATCAAGTTGTTACTTAGAGCTTAAGTAATGTTTTATTGGATGAAAATGGTATTGTGACATTAAACTAGACTATAAGATTGTGTTTTCCGTCAATCAACTTGAAGGCGAAAAAAAACCCCGAATTTCAATAAAAAAGTATACTGATTCAAGAAAAAATTATAGTTATTATGTTGTAAAAAAAGACAGGATGATTACCAGTTATAAAAACGTCCAGGCACTAATTTCCCAATAAGTTTATGTTTTGAGATGATGATTTCTGACCTTTCTTAACATTATGAAGTTACAAAATGCTGGTTAGCTGACTCTACTAACTCTAGCATGTATAAGTTCACTACTAACAATAGTCTTGTACTATTTAGAAGTTTGGCACAGAAAACACATAAAAATTCATGTACATTTTCATGGTAAGCATGTGTGTGTCCCATTACACAACACACATACCATAACAAATTCTTTTCATCACTTTTGCCATCACATTTGTGTAGATATGTAGGAGAAAAAGTATAATGATATTAACCAAGTTATCCTTAATGTCTCAAGAAATAAAAATAATTGGTTGATTTCTGTTTCAATGCCTTAGCAATGTCCAGTTTTCAACTGTGACTGAAAAATGTGAGCTGAGGTTTGATAAGTTAAGAATTGTTACTTGCTATTTAGACCACCTACAGACCCATAAATAAAGAGTTGTATCATACTGGGTTCTGAAACATGCAGAGAGTGCCATTGTTCAACAATGTAGGCATCAGATTTAATTCCTCATTTAAACTTAGGACATCTACATATGTTTACATATTATACATGATTAAATAGTGAAAAGTATAGTAGAAAGCAAAAATTTCATGTTAAAAATTTCTAATGGGGTATTGTGGTTGAATGTTTACATTTGTGGTAAGTCTTTGGTTTCACCAAAATTTGAGTCAAACCAAAGTCTTTAAAATTTGAGAATAATGAGTCTGGTGGATATATATAAACCAACAATTTTTTTTCAAAAATCCTTAAGAGGACATTGCACACAGCATCAAAACAATTGATACTTACAAAAATCATTCAGTATCAATTTTACCAATTTTGTCAGCTTTATTAATTTATTTTTAATTTTATGAACTGTCTTAAAATAAAACTGTGTTGAAACTAAAATTGCTCTTTTTATTCAGTCACTCTTAGTAATGTCTCTGATTGTTAATTTACTATTCAATTAGTAAAGACACAATATTAACTTATATAATATTACAGGATATGTTGTTTTATATACAAATAGGTCACTGTGACACAATACCAGATTGTTTAAAAAAAAAATGCTGTTTTGAAATTATATAATTTTTGAAACTTTAAATCTATTGTTTATATATAATTTGCCTTTTTCAAAGAGTTAAAAGAAGTTTTACATACCCAACTTTCCTCCATGTTAAGTTGTCTTGAAAAAAAGTTATTCCAGATATTTCATTCACAATATAAAAATTCCAAAGTTATATTTTCATATCTATTTTCACAGCAAAACTCCCATGAAATATGGGGAATATTCTACATGTTGGGGTGCTTAACTTCAAAATCGCCCCATGATTTTTCTATGAACAATTTTGGAACTTTAAAAAAAATGAACTTTATCAAGTTATTGATAAGTCATGTTATTTATATATTCATAATTTGGAATTTTGCAAGGAATTATATATAAGAACTAATTAATATCATGCATACCCCTTGTAATTAAGAATGGAATAGTCTGCATGTTTGTTTTACTGTTTGAAGTATCATTGTTTCTTTGGTGAAATGGTGTCAGTCTTCATTAGTCAATTAGGAAATAGACCTATCATTATTATAACATCTTTCATGTAACTGCTATTGGATCAAAGAATAGTTATGCTTAAAACAAATGGCAGGAATCTAGGTATGGCTACTTGTTACTAAGTGATTGTCGATAGTATGTGTAGTTGTCGTATGCTGAAAACACGTTTTTGTAAGCTAATGGGTATTGCATCACGAAAAAATATCATTAGCCAGTATCTTGTCATAAAAGTGCAGCAAAAAATGACAAGAATGGTTTAGCAGTTGTTGCTTCTAATTTATGAGGAAACAGTGGATCTTGATTGATTTTTTTGAACTGAATTTCCCATGTTTGTGACTGTTCATGTGAGCTTTCAAAAGGGATTGCATATCCTTTGAAAGGTTGTCGACTCTGTATGTTAATAATCTAGCTCACTCTTATTCATGATTGCTTACTAAATTACTTGCATTAAACTTCTAATTTGCAAAAGCACATCAATGATTGAGTAAAATGAACTAATTGATGTTATATGACATATATTTAAATACATATCTCATGACCACTTATGTTCCTTGGCTTTTTATAAATTGCCATGGTTTGTGTTCCTAATCCAATGCAGTGTCACAAGCTGCATGATGCTGCCTTCTTTGTTTATAATAACAAGGTCAAGATCAAATATGACAAATTTTAAGATCAAGGCCATAGGTCAATTTTGAAAATTGTAAAAATTGCCTTGTATTATATATGCACTCTACAATGCAGTTCTGATTTATTGAGTTGCATATAGAACATATTATTATAGAAAATTATATCAAAACTTATTTTTTGTTCAAATCATGGGCAGTTAATTTATTCATGATAGAATTTCCAAAGGTTATGCTACTTCTGGAATTTTTTAGAGAGTTGATATTTATATATACACAATAACTGGATATTGACTAATTATTAGTGAGGCTAATATTTGCAATTGATATGCCTGATGTGCATTACATTCATTTATTTTTGTCATTGTGAATACTGCTTATCAAATATTAGAAATCAAAAGTATGTATTAAGTGTTGAAGCCTCATAAATATCCAAGACAACTCCTGATAAGGAACACCTGTGCATTGGGAGGAATAGCATACAAATTCAGCGAATTTATCATTATTTATGATATTTGTTAGTTTTAAATCTGGAAGTATAAATTAAACATTGTAATATCATTTTTCAAATTCAGATGCAGTTGACAGCATAGGCAATTTCCTTAAAATCATCACTGAACTCTGAATTGTAGTAAAAATACTAATATTTGTAGAAAGACTATGACAACAATAAGCAAACCAGAAAGCGCACCATCAAAAAGACCCACTAAATCCATAAACATTTTAAGATTATGAAAAGTCATATATTTTTTGCGATATCTTAATTAAAGATTTTTTTTCATATCTGACATACTCCTCAAAACTTATTATATAATTTATAAGATATTTACATAATTAATTAGATATCATTATATAAAAATGTGAAATGAATTATTTAAGATATCTTTCCAGAAAAGTTATTTGAAAGATATCTTGAACATTGAAAAAATATGAATATGGTCTATAAATAACAACCATTCTAGCAATATTGTACACTAACTTATTTTCGTGGACACTTCATTTCGCATTTAGCCCTTTCCAGTTTACTTTAAACCAC
>CM034349.1:56472421-56509164 GCA_019925275.1 Mytilus edulis | reverse complement strand
GTTATAGAAATATAAAATTTTATTTGCTTCCCTTAAACAGAAATTCTTTGTCGCAAAATTTAATAAATGGAAACTTTTTACTTTTTTCTTACAAAAGTTAATTCATTCTAAAATTCAAATAACATTAACAGAGATATTTAGGAGCAAATTGTAAAAAAAACAATGCAATTGGTACAAAACAATTAACTAGCACTGAAAAATATTAGCAAACAATAAAGTTCATTCCTATATTCCTGTCTATAAAAGGGATTTATGACAAATTTGTAGGAAAAAGCATCTGTTCTATTACATTTTTGCAGACTTCAGCAAGTTTGATTTTTAAGCAACAATCATTTATGCCATTTTATGCCCCATTTATGGGCATTATGTTTTCTGGTCTGTGCGTCTGTCTTATCCCACTTTAGGTTAAATATATTGGTTTGAGGTAGTTTTTGATGAAGTTGATGACCTGAATCAACTTGAAAATTAGTAATCATGTTCCCTATGATATGGTCTTTCTAATTTTTAATGCCAAATTGGAGTTTTGACACCATTTTTACAGTCCAATGAACATAGAAAATGATAGTGCGGATGCGACATCTGTTACTTGGGACATATTTTTGTTTTAAGTATTATTGAGAAAGTTAATATAATAAACCTCTCGCCAAAAAATGTAGAAAAATTTAAACTTCAACTTGGAAAAAAGTTTGGCAAATATAATCACAGTAATTTAAAGGTGTGGAATTGCTGTACAACTTAAATTGAATTTTGGAGAATTTTGTAATTAGTACAAGAAATTAAACTTTAAAACTGACCTTTGGTGTGAGCGAAGGTTCTGTGTTCAAGGCTTTGTTTTGACCTATAATTGTTTACTTTTACAAATTGTGACTTGGATGTAGAGTTGTCTCATTGGCACTCATACCACATCTTCTTATATCTGCTGAAAAAGATGTACGTTGCTTTGGTTAGTGAAAAACCATGCAAACTTATGATAAGTGTTTCATTCTGCTTTACCAAAAGAATTAAGTCTAAAAGATTCAATATCCTTGACCTCACTAGAAAGCAGAATTTTAGTTGATTGAATATTTTAATATAATAATGTTATTGGAAATTTGGATTGTATATCGTAACATCAGACACCCCCATTAACCTCTAGCAAAATTGAATATGATTGAATGTAGTAGATAGTTATAAAGCAGTGTTGGTTCATAATGTTAAGATGTTCTATTATTGCAATATCTCTGACTAAAAGTCTCCAAGAAATAATCCAATATTATATAATATAAGCTATTAAACCCCATCTGGAATCAGACAAATTACAAAAGACTTTTTATAAGTATATTTAGATATCCATCCATTTGTCAAATAAAATTCTGTTTATTCCCTTCATAAAGCAGAAAATAATTTCCTTGGAACAGAAAAACATGAAATATAGATCATTTAATTGGAAAAAGACAACTTGACATTTTTCATGAAGGAATGAGTTTTTTATGTAGTAATTCTTCATAGCTAGCAGGACGGTGACTTTTAATCATGATATAACTTTTTATTTGTCTGTCTTTTAGTTGGAGTACTCCTCCTTTTATCATTAAAAGATTTACTCTTCCTAATATGGACTTTGAATCAACACATTGACAATTTGGTGTGGGAGTTATTTTTGCTTATTTTGCAATTAAACAAAATGCATGAAAATATCAGGCACCCACCTAAGCCCAAAAGATGTGTCTTGATCCATTAAAAAAAAGATAGCTGCTTTAAACGTTTCTATCATAGGCTTTAATTATTAATAATTCAAAAAATGATTGAAATTTTAAAATGCCAAAAAAGAAAAAGAAAACATGCACATGAACATGAACAAAACAAATCTGGTTTAGGTGGGGTCTCTGTCTTATTACTGAGATCACCCCCTGGTTTAGGTGGGGTCTCTGTCTTATTACTGAGATCACCCCCTGGTTTAGGTGGGGTCTCTGTCTTATTACTGAGATCACCCACTGGTTTAGGTGGGGTCTCTGTCTAATTACTGAGATCACCCACTGGTTTAGGTGGGGTCTCTGTCTTATTACTGAGATCACCCACTGGTTTAGGTGGGGTCTCTGTCTTATTACTGAGATCACCCCCTGGTTTAGGTGGGGTCTCTGTCTTATTACTGAGATCACCCACTGGTTTAGGTGGGGTCTCTGTCTTATTACTGAGATCACCCACTGGTTTAGGTGGGGTCTCTGTCTAATTACTGAGATCACCCACTGGTTTTGGTGGGGTCTTTAGTTTTCTATGTTATGACTGTTGTCTATCTTTTGGTTCTTTTCCATTTTTTGCCATCACAGTTATTTTTTTTATACGACCGCAAAATTTGAAAAAATTTTCGTCGTATATTGCTATCACGTTGGCGTCGGCGTCGTCGGCGGCGTCGTCGGCGTCGTCGTCGTCGTCGTCGGCGTCGTCGTCCGGCGTCTGAATACTTTTAGTTTTCGCACTCTAACTTTAGTAAAAGTGAATGGAAATCTATGAAATTTTAACACAAGGTTTATGACCACAAAAGGAAGGTTGGTATTGATTTTGGGAGTTTTGGTCCCAACATTTTAGGAATTAGGGGCCAAAAAGGGCCCAAATAAGCATTTTCTTGGTTTTCGCACTATAACTTTAGTTTAAGTTAATAGAAATCTATGAAATTTTGACACAAGGTTTATGACCACAAAAGAACGGTTGGGATTGATTTTGGGAGTTTAGGTTTCAACAGTTTAGGAATTAGGGGCCAAAAAAGGGCCCAAATAAACATTATTCTTGGTTTTCGCACAATAACTTTAGTTTAAGTAAATAGAAATCAATGAAATTTAAACACAATGTTAATGACTACAAAAGGAAGGTTGGTATTGATTTTGGGAGTTAAGGTCCCAACAGTTTAGGAATTAGGGGCCAAAAAGGGACCCAAATAAGCATTTTTCTTGGTTTTCGCACCATAACGTTAGTATAAGTAAATAGAAATCTATGAAATTTAAACACAAGGTTTATGACCATAAAAGGAAGGTTGGTATTGATTTTGGGAGTTTTGGTCCCAACAGAATAAGGGGCCCAAAGGGTCCAAAATTAAACTTTGTTTGATTTCATCAAAATTGAATAATTGGGGTTTTTTGATATGCCGAATCTAACTGTCATGACTGTGTATGTAGATTCTTAACTTTTGGTCCCGTTTTCAAATTGGTCTACATTAAGGTCCAAAGGGTCCAAAGTTAAACTTAGTTTGATTTTGACAAAAAATGAATCAGTTAGGTTCTTTGATATGCTGAATCTAAAAATGTACTTAGATTCTTGATTATTGGCCCAGTTTTCAAGTTGGTCCAAATCGGGGTCCAAAATTAAACTTTGTTTGATTTCATCAAAAATTGAATAAATGGGGTTCTTTGATATACCAAATCTAACTGTGTATGTAGATTCTTCATTTTTGGTCCTGTTTTCAAATTGGTCTACACTAAAGTCCAAAGGGTCCAAAATTAAACTTAGTCTGATTTCAACAAAAATTGAAATCTTGGGGTTCTTTGATATGCTGAATCCAAAAATGTACTTAGATTTTTTATTATGGGCCCAGTTTTCAAGTTGGTCCAAATCAGGATCTAAAATTATTATATTAAGTATTGTGCAATAGCAAGTCTTTTCAATTGCACAGTATTGCGCAATGGCAAGAAATATCTAATTGCACAATATTGTGAAATATCAATTTTTTTTTAATTAGAGTTATCTTTCTTTGTCCAGAATAGTAAGCAAGAAATATCTAATTGCAAAATATTGTGCAATAGCAAGATTTTTTTTAATTGGAGTTATCTTTCTTTGTCCAGAATCAACTTAAATCTTTGTTATATACAATATACAATGTATATTCACTTTTTACTACCAACTGATAAATTAAAATAATCTTTACCATTCAGTGATAACAAGCAGTTTTTTTACATCTTAATATTTTATGATGTATTTAAATGAGTAGTTATTGTTGCAAACTCCATTAGAAATTTTAATTGAGATTAGTTTTGGAATAAGGGAAAGGGGGATGTGATTAAAAAAATCAATTTTTCTCATTTGAAATTTCATAAATAAAAAAGAAAATTTCTTCAAACATTTTTTTGAGAGGATTAATATTCAACAGCATAGTGAATTGCTCTAAGAGAAAACAAAAATTTTAAGTTCATTAGAACACATTCATTCTGTGTCAGAAACCTATGCTGTGTCAACTATTTAATCACAATCCAAATTTAGAGCTGAATCCAGCTTGAATGTTGTGTCCATACTTGCCCCAACCGTTCAGGGTTCAACCTCTGCGGTCGTATAAAGCTACGCCCTGCGGAGCATCTGGTTTACTTATAAGCTTGAATATTCCTAGGTATCGCCCACTAGTCTCTTTTACAGCACCTTAATACCATACATTTCTTAAATTCAAATTAAAAAAAAAAATGTTTTAAACAATTAATCCCCCAAAAGAATTGTACTTTATAGTTATGTATTTCTAAATGTTAATTGCAATGTCCTCCCACAACTTGATATATCTGTATTGTGTAAATAAATTGTGATTTCCTGTTGTTTAATCTTGTGAAAAAGGACTTTTACCATGTTTACAGCAAAGAAAATCGGTTATCTGAAACACATTTAAACAACAATCGGTCATTTTTCATCCAAATGAGTTTTTCCACAAAGAAATTACTTACTATTCTTCTTGAAGCAATTTATAAAACTGGAAATAACTTTCCAATATTACATAGTCATGGCAAAACAATAGTAATAGTTGTTAAACGTGATAAATGGCGTTGGATCCTGTTTTCACACCAGATGTCACTCTCAGAGCTTATATTGAATGATCTGCTAGTAGTATCAAATTGCAAGATGAGTAACAAATTCATGCTATTTTCTTAAAATTGTTTGTATTTTACATATTTCATATTGATTTGTAAAAAGTAGGTT
This sequence comes from Mytilus edulis, assembly GCA_019925275.1. Taxonomy (NCBI): domain Eukaryota; kingdom Metazoa; phylum Mollusca; class Bivalvia; order Mytilida; family Mytilidae; genus Mytilus; species Mytilus edulis. Next base: position 56,504,241 of record CM034349.1, on the reverse strand, counting down.
TGTGATTCATGTACATGTATATTGAAAACATGTTTTTTTTTTAACATTTATCAAATTTTCAAAAGGTCCCTAACTGTTTTATGAATCATATTACATGTATTGACTTAAATAGTAGTCTCTTTCTTATAATATAACATTAATCTAAATTAAAATTTCCGGTAGCATTGTGATACTTACAATGTATGTGTATACAGTAGTTCTTTTTTTTTACTTTTTAAAAAAAATGTTTTCTTCTACTGTTGATGGCCCATCTTCAATGTTTCTGTAGAGTTTATTCATAATTGTCAATAGGCTTTGGGCCCATTGAGAATTTACCAGATTGTATAAACAGTAGATGTCTTTTTGGACTTTTGTATTGTTAGGTTTATGTCTCATTGATATATATCATACAACTACTGCAGCACCTTTTAATAATGTAATTTTCTGTTTTTATGGACTTTCCAAAAACTGATAATCGCTGACCCTCCCCTTTTTTTGGCCGATCAATGCATTTGAATGGGGACATGTAGTTGGAACCTCCCTTTGTCCTGGGTTAGGAACACCCCATTTTGAAATGGCTGGATCCGCCCCTGCATGAGGGTGGTAAAGGGTTATTTTCGTGCAACGTGATCATCGTTTTTTATTTCACGTTCAATGTGTTTTTACTTTTTTATCTGACTTTCAGTCGTGCAAGACAGGTGCCTCGTTCAGCGTGTTCTACTTGTTTAATTTTACGTGCATCGTGATTTTCAATGCTTATTTTGCGTGCTCGGTATTTTGCAAATAAAATTCAAACATTTAGTAGGGATCGTCAAGAAATAATTTTTTAATAGCCGTAAACCATTTATATCATAAATGTGTATACTAAATCGGGAATATCAATTAAAGCAGAGAGTATATATATACAAAAAGACAATGACTCAGTCACAAAAGGTTCACATCAAAGTCTTTATTTTTCGTGCAACTTTCATGACAGAAACTATTTCACGTTCAACATGAAATTATGTCTTATTTCACGTTTTCGTGCAAGCACCCCCCTTTACCACCCTCTTCCAAGAACAGGAAGTTCAACAGTAACTGTGTAAATAAGTTAACTGTCTAAATATGTTTAATATTTTTTATTAATTCAATAACCTTTACTTTATGTCATTAATAATTTGTGTATTTCAAAAATGTTTGACAAAATAATTTTAGTATCCCCCCTATTCTATCACCCTTCACATAACCTGGCTGAAACACTATCTTCATGTAAATATTTATTTTAACAAACAACAGTTAATTTTAGTCCCAAAGCTGTTCTTTCTTATTTAGTTTAGTTTGTGATACAGATTATATATTGTTTTAAGTCCCATGCAATTCCAGGAATCATCAAGGACTTTATTTCGTTTTTTTTCATTCAGAAAAAAATTGAAAAGTTTCTGAAAGTAGGATGAATGTTGAAGGAAAAGTCCTGATATATCCTGGTTTATATTATATTTATTTTTGAAAGTGTTGAGATATACTAAGAACTCTCCTTAAGTTTAAAGCTGCATGATTTGAAAGTCCTGACATTTCCTGAAATTCTCCCATCAACTTTTTCACAAAAAAAAAGGGCTAAATGCTTTACAGGATATTTTCAGGATTTCCCAGGATAATCTTGAGATATCCTGATTAAAAATATTGTCAGGATTTATTTCTGCAAGAGCATTGGCCAAAGTGAATAGTCGATTAAACCACATATTTACCCCCCAAAAAGACCATTATTGTTTTATTTGATAATTCAACTCAGACAAGTTGTATTTAATAACAATTATTCATTAAAACTTAAATTGTTCATCAAATGATTTTACCTGATATTTATACACGTAAAAGCATGAGACGTTTTTCTGCAGTCAATATACTTTTTTTCTCAGGTGAATCTGCTGTTCTTTTCAAAATCCAATTAATATAGAAAAACCTACTGAATTAAACCATTGTGGTGACGTCAACCTATTCATTTACCGTGGATTCTTTTTTTAGAATCAACGCTTCCTAAATCCGTTGCTGAAATGGACTCACCAAATTATATTCAATTGTGTTCACTGTGGGCTCATGGTTTCTTTTTCAAGAATCAACGCTTATCCATTGTATCTATATCACTTAATGTATCTATATGGTCAATAACCTCAGTCTTTTATTTATATCCAAAGGGACAAAATATAAATTTACCATGACTAAAATGGAAGAAAAGACAAATAATAAGTGTAAAACAAATGGATAACTATACTTAATTGAGTAATATTTGACCTTATTAAACTAGTTCATGGGACATTATAGGTATTATTGACAGAATACTACAAGTGTTAATTTCACAACTCACATGTGAAAACTAATATTTGACCTCATAGAAATGATCAATGATGGTTTCAGTATCATGAGATGAAATATTGAATTTTTCGCTTTCTTATTTCTTTTAAATAGATTCTTATGAAGAATTGAATAATAGTTAGCATCCAAGATGTTCCAAAGGGATTTGAAATTCTGTATTGTTTGCTAATGATCTAATTCTGTTATGGGATACTATAGAATAATTGACTTGAAAATATTTGTTATTGTATAGTATATTTATCATCAAGTTCAAAACAAAATAGGTCCTTACTCAATCATAGAAAGTTTTCATATAACTATATAAAGCATAAAATTGAAAATGGAAATGGGAAATGTGTCAAAGAGGCAACAACCTTAAATCAAAGAGCTGAAAACAGACAAAGGCCACCAATAGATCTTCAGTACAGCAAGAAAATCACACACCCGGAGGCATGCTGTAGCTGGCCCCTAAACAAAAATGTGTATCAGTTCAGTGATATTAGACGTCATACTAAACTTCGAAATATATAAAAAAAGAAACTATATATAAAAATTTAAAATCTTACAAGACCAAAAAAGGCCTGAGGATCAGGACTGACTTAGGACAGGCGCGGAAATGCTGTGAGTTAAACATGTTTTTTAAGATCTAAACCCTCCCCATAACAATTATAATCAATGTATATAAAAATCAAACACACAGCAATAGGCACAGTAAAACTCAGTTTATTATGATAGATGGATGCTATTTTATTGGATAAACATAATATTTTTATTTTTTTATTTTCCAGATTTATAGATGTATAGATTAGAAAAAAAAATCCACACAAAGCAAAACATTAGAAAATTTTGCTTTTTTTCTTCTTCTTTTTTTTTTTTGTCAGTTTTTTTTAAAATGAAAATAAAAAAGAAATAAAGAGATCTCAATGAATTTCAGGCAGGATTAAGATTGACTTAGATGATGGTGACCAGCAGTGATTATATAATGAATTGGCCATTTAGGCAAGTTAAATGACTGTATAATTTGATGTACAAGATGATCTTGTCTTGACACAGGTACCAATTTGTTTTTGGAATTATGAGCTTGACTATCCCTGTGATATAATTGGGCCTCTCTTTGTAGTTAAAATAATTTGACAATTTTAAAGAAATTCTCCTTGATTGTTCATCCTTATTGTTTATTTTGAAATTTTGAATGATTAAGGAAGTAATGATGCAATTTTGCTCAGAATGGCAAACCTAGACAGTTGTTATTCTTGGAATAGACAATCACAAGAGTATCAAATGTTTGTGGGTAACAGATGTACTTAAACATCCTGTCTCCCTTGAGCTCTTTCAAGGTGTTACTGTTTATTGACTGGTTTTCTGTTTTTATCCTGTCAATGTCCTCAAGCCAGGTGAAATGTCAATAAATTTTAGTTGGTATGAGAATACAAAAACATTTGAAAGTTATATCAATACCTGAAGCTAGAAATTTCCTTCAGTTAATCATTGCATATATATATTATTACAATGCAAAGCAATTGTCTTCAAGTCAGGAGCAATTTTATAAATATGTTTACTAAAATATTTGAAACTTTTATGTTAATATCTTTAAAAACTGTGATTATAGAAACTGAAAAATTATTAGTTTATATAATAGGCACAATGCAGATTTTTTCAGTACCTTTCAGTTTGCAAATGAATAAATAACTGCAATGCTTTTTGAAATTGATTAAAATTTCAATGGAATGTTTTGGACTACTATAAAACACTCAGATGAAGTTTGATTATCATTGTTTTCACATTAACCATTACAGAGTTATATATATGGTACTTGATTGTTGGGAATAAAATTTATGAACTCTGACAGTTGCTTTGGGCTGATAACATCTCTAGTTTTGAACTATTTCTGATGCAACTTTTTATTATGTTCTTGCCCTTCTGTTAAAAACTGGATCTCACACTACAAAATATATCCATTACTGAAATTGTTTTTTTTTTATTTAGTAACAGACACTGTTTTGTTGTCTATAAAATCGCATCTAAATTTGAGGATCTGTTAAGATGTGACTAAAAACAATAGAGCATCCAAACAACATTTTAAATGAAACAAACTAGGATCAAAAGGTTCGAGCAAAATTTAGCAAAACCATCATACATAAATAAAACCAAAATTGGAAAAAAAAATAAAAAATAGTCCATGATAAACAGAATAAAGCTATTCAACATGACAAAGAACTTCACAGACTTTTTTCAACATAAGTTGTGCTTAATGTGTATATCATCAGTTAAGAAAGTAAATTTTGAAAATAGAATTTAGTTATCAATCCACATGGCTCAGATTCACAGTAAGAAAATAATGAATAATAACAAGGCAGCTCTTGCACCCGCAAAGTGGAAAGGGATTAATATTAGTTGCAAAACTTGTTTCCCAATCCACTATAAATAAATATGTTTAAACTAAAATAATGAAATATTTGCCACTGAACATTTTATTATCAGACTAGTGTATGTAATAGATATAAGTCTCTTACTAAAAGTTAACTGTTCAATTCTTTAGTATTGATTTTATTTATTTATAATGATAGAAGGAAGGAAGATCTTGTTAAGATAAAAGTTTTAAAAGAAAGAAAGAATAAATGAATGAATGAAGGAAGGAAGGAACAAATATAGTTTTTTAAATGATAGTGAGAAAATTGATACTTACTGGTACTTTGGTGGTTTTCTCTTTTTATTGGAACCTTCTGAAGATCTACATGAACTATGTACTCTCATTTTAATTCCAGATGTGAATAAGATAGTTCCATGATTAAGATGTACTCTTGTTAATTATAATTTGGATTTTTAACAGTAACTTTTTAACTCCTTTATAAAATTAGAAGATTTGGTATGATTGCCAATAAATGAGATAACTCTTCACCAGTGCAGAGACAAAATACCATAGAAGTATTTTGTTGGATTTCTTTTTACGTTTTAGAAAACACAGGAAAACCATAATTAATAACTATATCTATGAGTTAATGAAGATTAACGACAACAAACTGCATTTCAAAATAAGGAACCAATTAAAAAGATAATTCATTAAAATTTTAGGTAATTAAGTTCTAAAAACGTTGATGATATAATGCAATTATGTTGTTATGTTTCAAAATATGTTATTAATTTAATTTCCTGTTTTCTGAAATGTAGTCAATTGCAATATTGTAGCTGTCATTTGTAAGAACCTATTATGAAATTTCATTCAGATTCGATTAAAAAATCAATGTCATTTTGGCCAATCTAAAGTATAAAGAATGCTTTAACATTAATATTATTTATTGTGCAACAAACAGACATTTAGAAGGACATTAGTGAAAGGATGTATAACCTAATGTAAGAAAAAACATATCTCATCACAAAAAAAGTTAAGCATCAGTTCTATAATAGCAATAACTATTTAGAAAATTGGAAAGAGTTAAAGGTTGAAATAATTGTATTCAAGAAGAACCATCAGTTATATCTTGACCAATTTTTAAAAGTACATAAGTTTTGCATTTTTCTGCTGTTATGCAAAAATCTTCATACAGTAACAGTGTCTGGTTAGTTGACATTTCTGATTGGTTTCATTAAATTTGCTTCAATGCAATGCTGCCCTGATTATTAAGAGATTGACATGTATATACCATAAAGCGGATTATTTTCGGGTGTACAAATTTTTGCTTATTTTTCACAGATAGAAAAAGATCGCCAAAATAAATTCTGCCAAATTAACAGTGTACATGCAAAGGTATTGATAAAAATTTTGAATCCGCCAAAATAATAACAGTCAAAATATTTCGTACAACTTATTCAATGAAAATCACGAAATTTTACAACCTCGATAATAACACGCAATACAGTATTTCTGTTTTTTTTTGGTTTTTTATGTGTCAATGAGTTGCTGCCTCAATGAAGTATTCCCAAAATTCGCTTTGATTCAAATAAACAGTTTATTTTATAAATTGTAAACATGACTATTTATGGAATACTTAAGAAATCTGTATTATCGTATTATCAAGAAGACTATATTAGTTCCATACTACTGAAAGTGACATAAAGTACATTGATAAGGAGAAAGAACTAAGTGACATTGTAAATTGGTTTTTATCAGGCATACATTAGGTATTTTTGTACAGAATTACAAGAATTACAGGCTTGAAGGAAAGACTGTTAGTTATCATATATGATGTTTTATACAGCTACAAAATTGATGATGTTTTTCATTGATAATAATCCTTTTGTTCTTGACAACCAATCTTGATATGAGATTGATTTGTATAATTTTTAAAAAAACTTGACAATAGAACAATATTACAGCCAAAAATAAAAAGTTTTAAGTTTTGAGTAATATCATAGATGTCATATTTTTTATGCCCCCGCCGTAGAGAAGGGGGCATTAAGTTTTATATATACCCTTGTCCGTATATACATCCATACGTCCCAAAGTTGGTTTCAGTTCTCTAACTTTATTTTGCCTCAACCAACTGTTATATTACTTATACACAAAAGACAGATCAAGTTTGAATTTTTGTTGCGTCACTTTAACTTTTTAAGAGTTATGCCCTTTGAAAATGAAAAAAATCATAGATAGAAATAAAGTGACAACGCCATGGCTAAAAATAAAAAAGACAAATAAAAGTACAGAAGACACAACATAGAAAACTAAAGACTAACCCTACCAAAAACTGGAGGTGATCTCAGGTGCTCCTGAAGGGGAAGCAGTTCCTGCTCCACATGTGGCACCCGTCGTGTTGCTTATGTTATTACAAATCCTGTGAATAGTCTAATTCAGTAGGTCACATTCATTAAAAGGGAAGGGGATTGTAGTTACGATGTAAGGAACATATCCGATATCATCGGTGAAACAAGGTGTATCTGGTAAGTCATTGAGGAAGAAACATTGTAATAATACATAAAAAGTCTAATTCAGTAGGTCACATTCGTTAAAAGGGAAGGGGATTGTAGTTACGATGTAAGGAACATATCCGACATTATCGGTGAAACAAGGTGTATCTGGTAAGTCATTGAGGAAGAAACATTGTAATAATACATAAAAAGTCATGAATAAAAACAGAGTTCAAATTTAACCCATCGATGTGCATTTATATGTACAAACATTTTTTGGCTTTAATACCCATTGCAGGTTAGGGTTAGAATTATAGTGGTGCATCATTTCTGCCTTTCATTAATATAAGCTATGTTCAAATCGAATAATCCATTAAAGTATACTTGTTAACCCAAACAAAGCCCTCTGTGATGACTTCTTTCACTATCCTCTAGTTTTCTTTCCTTCAACAAGCAAATTATTTTCCAAGTCAATTTAAAAAAAAGATAAAATGAATCCCATTTGAATTAGTATTGACACTAATATCTTGATTACAGCTGCTTATATAGCTATCAAGCAATCACTCAAAAGTAGAAATATTTCTCATTCAATGATAAAAATTATCCTAATATGGTTTGTTGAATAGGGAATGTGAAAACTCAACCTTCTAATCAAAATTGTCATGAAACAAATAGAAATTACAGGAATGATGATATAACAAGATTATAAGTTATATCTCTGAAGATTTATTTTAGTTGTTGCATTGCTTCTTTTTAGTTTTATCAGATATTTTGAAATTCATGTATATAACTTCATTGTCTAGTTTTTGTATATGATATATTAGTAGATTAAAAATAATTGAAAAGAGGAAGGATGATCGATTTTAAAAAGAATCAGTTGTGTCAGGCACACAGTAATTCCCTTTAAAACAGTAAAAGATTACCTGTAAACCATATGTCTTTTCACAAAGCATTAATAAACTGTATACTACTTTAAATTTTTTAGTTTGTAAAATTTCAAAGAAAAATTTGGCAGACAGTTATAGAAAATTTTTGAATGAATTCAGCAGCAAAAAGCAGAGATTTGTATCTAAATTCAAATTTCTTAATGCACAAAATACTTTAAAATATAAAAAACAGAAACCACTTGCTTCGTTGAGACAAGCATGTTGGCGATATGTATTTGTATGTGTGTGTTGGAACTGGTTTTGTTGATCATCATACTTCTACCATTTCATTTCTGTTAAGGTGGTACCCAACACCTTCACTAAAATTAATTTGGCTCGTTTAATTTTCATAAAATTTTGACAAAGTATTTACTTTGGCCCTTTGACAAAAATATAAAAATTTCAAAAAATTTGAACCAACGAATTTATCAGAAAAATACACTGGTTATATAGCAGTTTGACAAACACTGATTTTGATCATTCCCTTAACAACACAACTTAATTAAAACGTTTAGCTGATTTTACAGAGTTATCTCCCTGTAGTGTTAGGTACCACCATAATTGAATATCAGAAGGTATAGATAAAATGAAGAATGACAATTGGTTGTAATGATACCTCTCCCTATTGCAGTTACTGAAAGCCATCTAAAATGAAAGCTTTTACATTCATGCAAACTGATTGGAAAAAACACTGAAATTTGTTTAAAAATGATTATTCTGCACATGTTTTTGCAGTTTAATCCATAGTAAAATATCAAAATACTGAGACAAGTTCTAAAGCTTCTTAGGATTCAATTAGAATTTTCCAGTAAAATATATACTTTCAAAACTTTAATTTATAACAGTCTGTTCCTGATAGACCTACTCAAAGAATTGTTTTTATTCTATCATCATTGAATTTGTTGCTAAAACACATGGGACATGATATTATATAACTGAAGTAATGAATTTGGATTTTAGAGTTATGATAAAGGTTTACAGTGTTTATTGCATTTTGTAGAAAATTTTAAAACATGTATAAATGTCAATATTTATAACAAAGACCAAGTATATTTTCTTACAATTTAGAGAAAAAAACAAAATCACAAAAATACTGAACTCAGAGGAAAATTAATTCGGAAAGTCTATAATCACATGGCAAAATCAAATAACAAAACGCATCAAAAACGAATGGACAAGAACTGTCATATTCCTGACTTGGTACAGGCATTTTCAAATGTAGAATTAGAGAATTTGAAAAGACTTGATAGTCTTGGTATTGAAAGAAAAATGCTCAGTCAGCTTGAAAACTAATTTATAGTGAAGTTGTGTATACATTATCAATTTCTTACATTTGTTAACAGTTCAATCACCAAAAGTTACCAAAAGATTATTTTGTTATATATATATATATGAATATGATGATTTGTGTGTATTTGGTAATGTAATGTATAGAGTAGACAACCCATAACCATCAGTTGTTGATTTTATATCTGATTTGTGTTTTTCTTCTTTTTCTTCAGATTACTTCCAATACAACATTGTGAGTTAGTCATTATACACATCGTTCCATTTGGTGACGACAGTAAAATTGCAGATAAACCCCTTCGTCAGGTAACATTGCTAGTGTATACTAAAAACTTATTTTTCCATATTAGACTTTTTGTTTACAAAAAAAAAAAACAAGATTGAAAACATGAATTAAAGGAAATATGCTAATGAGATGGACATGAATGAAACAGAAATCCAAGAAAACTGAGTAACCCAACCAAAAATATAATTAATTCATGGTTTTACTTAAAGGTTTAGTTATGAGTTGCTGACAGATTTCCTCTTTTAGCTGACCTTTTCTCATCACTTGGCGGCTGTCATCCGTCGTCGTCCATTGTCATTAACTTTTACAAAAATCTTCTCTTCTGAAACTACTGAACCAAATTAAACCAAACTTGGCCACCATCATTAATGGGGTATCTAGTTTAAAAAATGTGTCTGATGACCCGGCCATTCAATTAAGATGGCCGCCATGGCTAAAAATCGAACATAGGTGTAAAATGTAGATTTTGGCTTATATCTCTGAAACCAAAGCATTTAGAGCAAATCTTACTCTGGGGGGGGAAATTGTTTATCAGGTCAAGATCTATCTGCCCTGCAATTTTCAGATGAAAAGGAGAACCAGTTGCTGCCCTTAAAAAGGGTTGCTGCCCTTTAATTGGTAATTTTAAGGAAATTTTGATGTTTTTGTTTATTATCTTGAATATTATTATAGATAGAAATAAACTGTAAACAGCAATAATGGTCAACAAAGTAAGATCTACAAATACGTCAACATGACAAAAATGGTCAGTTCACCCCTTTATAGTCAATTTTTAACAATTTTTTGTAAATTTTTTTATCTTTTAAAAAATCTTCTCCTCTGAAACTACTAAAACAAATTCATCCAAACTTATCCACAATCATCATTAGGGTATCTAGGTTAAAAAATGTGTCCAATGACCCCACCAGATAACCAAGATGGCCTACATGACTAAAAATAGTACATAGGGTAAAATGCATTTTTTGGCTCATATCTCTGAAACCAAGGCATTTAGAGCAAATCTGCTGTGGATAAATTTTATTCATTAGGTTAAGATCTATCTGTCCATAAATTTTCAGACCAATCGTGCAAGTTATTGTTGGGTTACTACCTCTAAATTGGTAATTTTAAGAAAATTTTGCAGCTTTTGGTTATTATCTTGAATATTATTATAGAAAGAGATAAACTGTAAACAGCAAAAATGTATAGAAAAGTAAGAGCTACAAATAAGTCAACATGACCTTAAGGAGTTATTGCCCTTTATAGTCAATTTTTTTACAATTTTCATAAATTTTGTAATTTTGTAAATCTTTATTAACAATCGCTTCTTCTATAACAAGCTTCATGTTGGATTTTTTTTCAAGGCTCTGTGAAATTATAAACAGCACCTTTCCATTTAATTATAAGCTAGACCACTGAAGCATTTTGCCAAAGAAAAATTTAAATATTTTTTTTTTGTAATTTTTTTTTTTATTTCTGATCCATAAATTAGAACAATATAAAGTTACACATGTATGATCTATTTTTTTTTAAACATACTGGTGAAATCTGAGGACTTTTAATTTTACAGCCATAATTGTTTCAAAAAAGGAAGAAGACTTACTTTTTAATGTAAATTTGAACTTTTTAGTTTGACAGATCACATAAGATAATCAAGAAACTCAGATGCAGATATGTCAAAATGTATAAAATATTACCCATTGAGGTTCAAGTGCACCTCTACAACATTAAAATATGGTTGTTTTTGAGAATACCGTTTTTGACAGGTGACTAAGTATCCTGTGAAAACATGCTGTTCACTGAAGGTCTCTCTGCTTTACAAAATTATTGTTATATTTAATATCAATTAAAAAAAGATGAGGGTATCCATCAGTGAGAGAATAAAACCATATCAACAACACACATGAAAACCAAAAGAAATCTAGACATTACATCAACTTCTAATAGTTATCAAATGTACCAGGATTATAATTTAATACGCCAGATGTGCGTTTCGTCTACATAAGACTCATCAGTGACACTCAGATCAAAACACTTAAAATGCCAAACAAGTACAAAGTTGAAGAGCATTGAGAACCGAAAATTCCAAAAAGTTGTGCCAAATTATTTTGAATCTGAAACAAGTGAAGGAGACTATCAAAGAATTGTCATCAACTCACAATTCCATAAATGACAAAAAGCATAAAATATATAGATATAATCATATAAGGAAAGACAACCACTGAGAGATTCTGGATTAATTGCGACAGACACATAAACAAACAGAGGTTTTATAAACATGATATTATTTTGAATTACACATCACTTCTTTTTGTCACTACTTATTTTGATGCTTTTTACAGGTTTCTACCTCTTTTTCCTGTGAATTACATGCCACTCCTTCAGGTACACCTCTATATAATAAGTTGATACATCTTTGCCAGAAGCAATATGACCTTGCCTCTACAACAGTAACAGGTATTCCTATGAAGGTATGTTGTATTATTAACCTGGTAACATCTTTTTATTTTGGGGTTGTACTGCGGGTAGACAGGTCAGTGGTTGTTTGAGGTATTTCAGTGCATTACTTTGAACTGTTCACCAAATGCATAAGATATATAAATATGTTGTAACTGATGACATGGCTGGGTTCCTTGTAATCTACACTCAGTAGAATTCAGTAATGGTTTTCTGAGTGCAATGGCATGATGTGATTACAGATGGCATATTATTTTAAACAACATTCTATTTGAATAAATCATCACATAAAAGTTTATAAAAATACATGCAAAAACAAGCACTGTTGTAATAAGTTCAATTTAAGCTGTTAAAATTAAAAATATCAATTTTGTAGTATACATGTATATTTGAATTAAAATAAATCTGTATTCTGTAGGAAGAACAAAATGCCAGTTCGTCAGCTAACTACGATGTGGAATTGCTGCATCCATCAGAAGCTCATGATGACCTACTCAAATCAGGTATAACTTTGTTCATCCTAAAATACAACTTATCGCTATTTAGTCCATTCCGGGAAAAACAGTCATTTATACAACTTCCTGTTTGGGTCACCGGCCGAAAAATGGAGGTCATCAGTAGTGAGCTGAGGGAGAAAAAACTTTAGAAAGTGATCATCAAGAAACTTTGATATAGTATGATCCGCTTTTTTCAAAATTAAAATAGAAGTAAAAAAATATTTTGTTTGAAGTATTAACGGTAGTTTAAACCGGTCTGATTAAAAAGTATCATGCATGGTGAATTGTTTAAACAGGGTCCCAGATAGCTTCAACTGGATGAAAAAGTTGTGTAATTTTAGAACTTATCCGGAATGGGATAAATAGCGATTAGGTGTATAGTTATGTTATCTGTGCAGTACATTTAATTTTTGTACATGATATCTTCTTTAAAATGTTATGTTCCTTAATTTAGGTTTCCCAATATCTCATTGCATTTATAAAACATCCACATTTTAATTGGGAGCACAAAACAGCAGTGAATTGGCATGTTGTTACACAAACAAAATCACATTTAATGGAGAGTATATTTTATGACGGGAAAGTAAATAAATACTGGAAACACAAAACAACACACTTTACACTGTTATGTTGACAGCACAGAATGTTTAGAAATCCTATCCCAGTAATTTTAATTTCTATATCTTGCTATTTTCTGTGTTGGAACATCCTAAAAGACTGTACAAAAATATAAGCACAAGTTAGCCCAGAGTCATCAAGGCTATCCTCATTTATGAGAAAAGGTTAGTTGAGTAAAAAGTAATATATTATTTCATACTAACGCTTACCTTGATATATTTTAGCTGCTTCAGATGGTTTGGTCATCCCATCAAAAGAAGGATTACCTACAGAAACTATTACGCTCAAATGGTGTACACCTAAATCAAATATTATAGGTAATATACATAGAGAATAATGTAAATTTCTTTTCATTTTGTATCCATCAATATTGTTATATTATCAGATTGAAAAGTATTTACGGTTTGCTGAACATTTATAGAAAGTAATAATAAGAAAAAAACTTTATTTTAAATAAAAACAATGAAAACCAAAATCATATCTGTTTTCCATGAAAACAAAATAATACAAAAATTTGCAGTATTTTTATTGTAACCTTTAAAGGATAGGCCTGAAAGCCCTTTCTGTTTTAGTTATTTTAAGCTTGTTGAATTTATGAACCACCCTCTCAAGCTATCTACACTTTCAAAGGAATAATGAATTATTTTCACAAATATTTCAAGGATATTTGCTTGATATTTTACAGAATTGAACTACTGTACAGGAGCATATAGAATCACACCTGTAGATGTCAACAGTAGACCTTCATCTTGTCTGACTAACTTTTTACTCAGTGGTAAGAAAATTGTTGATAATTTTTGTCTGTATTGTGAAAACTAAAACTAGCTGAAGTATGTCGGTCAATTAAAATTGTGTGCATTCTGAAATGTAGATTCCTAAATGTATTCTATAGAAAAAAAGTCAAATAAATATTTTAGAGAACTTATTGCTAGACACAAATTTAAACTGCGACTGTGAGTTTGCACTCACTAATTTATCATGCTATGTGAAGTATATTGTCCTTCAAATAGTTATTCGAACAAAGAAAAAACAATGATATAAATTAGTCTGTAAAACAAGCCTTTTTTATGCAACTTCAAATTATTAAGTAACTAAGGCCATAATATGAATGAATGAATAAATATATTTTACGGCACAAACTGAATTGACATATTATAATATACAAAAGTTATGCTCATTTATATTTTTAGCCAGACATAAATGCTTAAAAGCACTATCATTATATAATATATATTATATTCCAACATGAAATTGTAAAATCGAAAAAAGTCTACTTTGTCATTTTAGGCAGAGCAGTCATGCTTGAACAACCCAGAAAATCTGGTACCAAAGTTATCTCCCATCTGCTGGCCAGTCATGGAGGAGAAATATTTGTTCATGCCATAAATACAGCAAGATCCCTGCTGGAAGACCCACCCTCAATCAGTGAAGGATGTGGGGGTAGAGTAACTGATTACAGGATAAACGTAAGATATCAGCAGTTTTAATTCGATTTTACTAATCCTATATGGATCCATAGGGGGTCAGTAGCAAACCGTATATAACTTATAAGACATTACAGTTAAAGTCAATGGTTAAAGTTCAGTATAAAGCTGTCAGTTTGAATATCCAAATCTACAAGTTCTATACTTGAATTACAATTATTTATCTTTTGTTTCGTCAAAAAAGAGAAAAGGTTTTAACCAATTTTTAAATTTAAGGCTGCCCTGGTGTTTCATTCTAGATCTGTATTTGAATTTTACCTTTATTGTAGGATTTTGGCGAATTTATGAAAGAAAACAGACTAGCTCCAGCTACACATGAAATGACTGCAAATCAAACAGAAGTACCATTATTAAAAGGTACTTGATAATTCTAAGGCAACATAATTTGTATCCATCATTTTGATTGGATAACGTCACTAATTTTCATAGCATCAATTCACAAAACTATCCATATTTTCTTTGCATTAAAATTGTGGATAGCCATTCTAAAAATTATGATAAATAGATTTAAAATATACTCAGAGGATGACAGAAACATAGGTAAATCAAGATATTTTACAAATGTGTATTCATGGTTTGTTGACATTGGTGCATATGAATTTTGTTTTGGGCTGAATATGGATCATATTTGCCTACTGTTTTGAATTAAAATTAATGAAACAATAATATCATCTTTGTTATAATCCTGGTACCTTTGATAACTATTATATTTCAACAGCTAAGAAAAGGTTGGAGAGAATGAGTAGATATTGGCCAATGGTTATCAATGAAACAATCATATTCAACATGGCATCTGTAAGTGTAAAAACATCAACTATTTGGCCATTTCAGAATCTAATGCATTATTGGTAATATTTTCAAAAGTGTAACCCAACATGTTATGATTGTTTAAAAATGTGCTAAACAATGGAAATTTAACCAATGATGTAATATTATTTTCATTTTGGTGTAAGAACAATGACATTACCCATAGTCTTAGATTCTGAAAAGGCATATTGTGACTATATACTTGAGTTAAATGTTTCAAATGCTAATCTCAAGCATTCTTATCACTTATCTGGTTGTATATCAGGTTTTCCATAACAAAAATTTCTGAAAATGAAAAAAAGGTATTTGGACCGCAAAAAAAAAGGTCAAGGAAACATGGAAGGTCAACATCTTTCTAGTAATGTATATGCCATAGTTTAAAGGGACATTAGCTGTCAAATTAAGGATCTACAGTTTGACCCAAAATCTATGTCATACTAAAACAAAATTACAAAAAGTACAAACAAACCAAACAATTTACAATATATGGACTCTTTAAAGTGTATCAGCAATTCGTACATTTCTTAGACTGGATATCATCTAATTATCCATTGAGATGACCTCTGAAGACTGCTGCTGATGATCCTATAACTCGATTCAAACATAAATATAGATATAAATAAACTCAGTTACTCTCACAAAAAAGCAAAAGATTAAAAACCAACAAGGAAGGAATGATTTAATCCAACAAAATTATATACTGTAGAAACATTAATTTTCGTGGGGTTAAAATTTTGTGGTTTTGTCTATATCAGATTTCATTGGGATTTAATTTCGTGGTTTTCAGTAAATGAAAGTGATATTATATAGAAGTTAAAATTTACGTGGATGTTTCAATTGTCGTGGATATACTAATCCACAAAATAAATGAATTTAATTTCTGCTTTAACAGTATATATTTTATTTTCAAAATAGCATATAGATCCGTTACCATCACTGATAATTAAGGATACTCTGGACGATGAAGAAGTAATGGAATGTAAGAAAGCTGTTTACCATGTGGTTGGTATGGAGAGTAGAAATGAAGCTTTACCCATCCAGTTATCTGGTTCCCGTGGGAAAGGACCAAAGAGGTGTGTAGCACAAAAAAAATGCAGTGAAAATAATACAGAGGCCATTTTAGTGTCTTCAGATTATTCTAAAGCTAGAATCGTTAATGGTAGAAATTTAAATGCTTAATAAACAAAAATGAAACACTTTGCATGTAAAGGTATGAAATGAAAATTTAAAACCCAGCTTGAATTGAGATTTTTAAACAGGTTCAAGAAATGATATGTTTTACATTAAAAAATTGAAAAAAAATAGTTGTATGGGTCTTCAGTTAACTATATTTCGAAAGTCATTTTGTCATTCAATGCTATAAAAGGTACATATTTTGTGTCATACTTGCACTATATTCATTTATTTAAGTTATTAGAATTGTGTTAAACATTAATTTGAGGTGTTTTAGAGAGAAAAAAAAACCTCAAATACCCTAAAGAATCTTTATTATTAGTGATACTTTTTTGCAAGATAAGTAAGCCCTATGTAGTCTTTTTGTGCTGATAATTTAACAAATTTTTGGCTGTATTCATTAAAAAAGACCTAAGAGTGATATATTAGTTATGAATTATTTTCTAAATATATTTTTCTGCTAAGGAAAAAGTTGTGTAAATAAATCACTGCAAGAAAATCAGTTGGTTTACTGTAGTTTTTTCAAATGTTGATAGTCACAGATGACTATTAAACATAAAAATACAGGCAAATATAATACTTTTAAAAGTATTTTAAGCAGACCTGCCAACTTTTGAAAATCTCCATGGGGGATTTAGCGCGCGACAAGATTTTTAAGGGTTACAATTATAGCGACTTTTCTGTGAGCATTGTTTTTTACTCTTAAAATAGTCTAAGTTCTCTTCTTTTTTTTTTTTTTTGGTATACTAATGATGAGCTTATAGGCCTTGATTTCTTTTATTTGAATGATTCTTGTACTTTTGAATTATAAAATAACTGAAGAATAGAGAAAATGGCATTAAAAATAAAGGATTCAAAGTAGAGACCCCCCCTTTCCCCCTCCAAAGACCTTCTCATCTATGAACCTCGACTCAAAACACCTAAAACTACATGTCCTTAAGTAAGAAGGATGAAGACAGATTTTGATGTCTTACTTAGGGTCTTATCAGTATCAATGAGAAAATGGATAACATTTGAGTTATCTTTCTTTGTATTCAGAGGTGCTCTTACCGGTGGAGGCTTATACAGTAACACAGTAGAAGTGTATACAAAATGGCGTCGATTTTAAATCAACAGACACACGATGTCTGGTTTCAAAAATTAAACAGATTTCAAGATAAACGATGTTTTCTTAAAAGTTCATTACAGTTCTCATCTTTCAATTAATTATGATTTTGCTGTGGAACTACGGCAAATGTTGCAAATTGTGCTTGTATGATAAATTGATTAAAATTGAAAGGCTGTTTGACCAATTTTGTGTATACAAATTAATTTTGAGATCTGTGACGACCCATTAGGTAATCTGATTACCTACAACCACTAATTATGACACCTGTTGTGACTGTTGATTAGCGTAGGGTCATAAACTTGTCATAATATGTCCCCAGGTAAAATGATTGATTTTTTAAAATTGATCAGAAAAACTTCAAAATCGGTAAATAATAATTTTTTCGGGTATATTTGTTGAAAATCGGGATTTTGACTAATTTTACGATCCCGATATCGGGATTCGGGTTGAGGGGTAAAAATCGGGATGATACCGCGAAAATCGGGATAGTTGGCAGGTCTGTTTTAAGTAAACTGGTTTACATGTGTTCAGAAATAATACATATATTTATTAAATGATATGAGCAAATCAGCCCTAATACTGATAAATCAGCATGTGCAATACTGAAAACGTTCCACTGTCGATATAAATCAAGATTTAATATTGCTTTTCTAACAGGGCCAAAACAGAAAAAAACAGAGCCAATACAAAAAAAAAGCTGTATTGACCCATGGACTAATACGAGACATTCACTTCCGGTTTCAATTTTCTTACGCCATTACTTAAATTTGGTGGTATTGTTATGCATAAAAACATTTGTATTATATTTATTATGTCAAAATTATAAAATAAACAGGTTAAATGATGTGCAATGTTTTGTAAGGTCTTAAAGTCTTGAAACAGAAAAACAGGACCAATATAGAAAAAAAGCTGTATTGGCTAATACCGGATGCACATTCTGTTTTTATTTTATTTTTTAAATCATTTAATAAAAGTGTGAAAGGGGCACTAGCTACTAGATATATAAAAAATCTAAAGTTTGATTGTTTTCTGTTCAATCAATAATGAAAGTGAAATAGTGAAATAACAATTCGCTTTTGCAGCCAAAAAGGTTCAATTTTGTCAAATTACGCTAAGAAACATTGATAATAAGTTATTCACTTACAAGTGAATGAGTCGACCTCTTTAAATCCAAATTCATGTGAACTTCAATTTAAACCCTAGCCAGAGATTGACAACGCATGCATTGTACGTGTACTGGTTATTAAAAGAAAAAGAATGTCAACAATGAAAGTGAAACTACGCCAAATCATTTGATTACTAATTCGATGCACATAAAATCATTCTTATACGGTTAAAAACAATGAGAAACATCTATTTTTAATCTATAAAATCAAATCAAACAGACTATAAAAATCCAATTACACGTGTTGGTTTAATCTATTCATATCTTTATTATACCCCTGCTTTGAAAAAAAGGGGGGTATACTGTTTTACCTCTGTCTGTCCTTCCGTCAGTCCTTCAGTCCGTCAGTCTGTCCGTCCCATGAATATTTTTCGTCACATTTTTCTCAGGAACTACACTACCAGGATTTCTGAAATTTGGTTTCAGGCTTGATATAAGTCAGCTTTACTGTGTGATGCGTTTTCAGATTCATCACTTGACAACTTCCTGTTTACCGAACACTTGTATGATTTTACACATGATAGCCAAGTTGAAAATTTTATTAGAATGAATGCAACTTATAGATTCTAAATCATGCATGTTGTTCTAGTTTCTATGTTTCCTGTATGAAACATGTCAACATTAATCAAATAGACTTGAGCAAAATCCCTATTCTATTTAAGTCTATAGTGATCCATTGAGCACGTTTTATTTTCAATAAATATGGTTTATGTTCCCTGAATGGAAGGTTAACCAAAAAAAACATCATCAGTTGTGGGCAAAATCCCTATTCTGATTGTGATGTATTTATCAACTGTTAAAACAGTATCACTGTTGGTCTACGCTCCCTGTATTGAACGTTTTCCAAATAAAACAATCAGAAATGGGCAGATTTCCTTTTCTGATTGAAATTTATTGAACCAATTGAGGTTCTAGTCACAATAGTGGTATACGCTCCCATACGGACGTTATCCACATTAAAATAATCAGATCTGGTCAAAATACCTATTCTGATTTAATAGTTATGTGTTTACACAGTCTCGTGTACCAGGTGTACACGTAACAGACTGAAAATTGTAAACAATCGAACCAATTGAGGTTCTAGTGACAATAGTGGTATACGCTCCCATACGGACGTTTTCCACATGAAAAACAATCAGATCTGGTCAAAATACCAATTCTGATTTTAATATAGTGATGTGTTTACACAGTCTCGTGTACAGACTGCAAATTGTAAACAATCGACTTTATCCAAACTTTACACTCGACCCGTTTCGTAGCATTGCTCTAATGCAGTGAAAAATCCGGTCAGCTGAGCGTGAAAAAAGAAATAAACATCCGTTTAAAAATATATCTTTTTAAAAACGTAGCACTCACGTAACATGTCCGATTTTGACAGCTAAATTCTGCCTTTCCTCGGACCCGATTTAATGTTTGAAAATGGCGGCTAAACAAAGGTCATTTTCTATGTCGTCGTATTTCCAGACTCGTAAGCTGTAAAAATGACGAAAACGTGCATATCAGAAACTTGGCAGAAGCGCTGTATTCTGATTCACATTAAATTAATCGTATACCGATATTCCGAAAACAAATAATGTCTTTTATAAAACATAAGGATTTTCAACAGTAAACTGTTAAAAATCCTTGCCGACGAGAAACATGCGTTCTCTTGAACGCAAAAATTAAAACTAAAGCTAGTGTATGTTACACAGGTGAACTATGACGTAGGTGAGTACATCTCATGGATGTAGTTTTTAATCACCTAGTTAATTGCGATGAGAACATGTTGTGAAAGCAAACATATTCTATATAATATAAATGTATTTTCATGGTAAGTATATTTAACCCTATAAATTCATATAAAATCTCTTCTTGAGATTTCAAAAATTACCATTTTCGTCATATTTTTCTCAGGAACTACAATACAAGGATTTCTGAAATTTGGTTTCAGGGTTTATATAAGTCAGCTATACCGTGTGATGCTGTTTCAGATTTATCACTTGACAACTTCCTGTTTACCGAACACTTGTATGATTTTACAGATGATAGCCGAGTTGAAAATTTTCGTCACATTTTTCTCAGGAACTACAATACAAGGATTTCTGAAATTTGGTTTCAGGGTTTATATAAGTCAGCTATACCGTGTGATGCGTTTTCAGATTCATCACTTGACAACTTCCTGTTTACCGAACACTTGTATGATTTTACAGATGATAGCCGAGTTGAAAATTTTCGTCACAGTTTTCTCAGGAACTACAATACAAGGATTTCTGAAATTTGGTTTCAGGGTATATATAAGTCAGCTATACCGTGTGATGCGTTTTCAGATTCATCACTTGACAACTTCCTGTTTACCGAACACTTGTATGATTTTACAGATGATAGCCGAGTTGAAAATTTTCGTCACAATTTTCTCAGGAACAACAATACCAGGATTTCTGAAATTTGGTTTCAAGGTTTATATAAGTCAGCTATACCAAGTGATGTGTTTTCAGAGTCATCACTCAATAACTTCCTGTTTACCGAACACTTGCATATTTTACACTATTAATATTATCCACTTGCGGCGGGGGTATCATCAGTGAGCAGTAGCTTGCAGTTTCACTTGTTTATGTTTACATCGCTTATATGGTCATCTGAGGTCAAATTGATAGTTAATTAGATGGCGTCTGGACTAAAATACACACGAAACGAACTTATATATTATCTACCCCATGCTCTTTAAACTGTTTATTTTAGACTTTTGATAGTTTGGATAAATGTTTTACATTGTTATAAATCAAACATGAGAATTTGAGTCAAATCAGTGACCATGAATTAGACAGCTAGTGCCCCTTTAAGAACTGGCTGTTTCTGTATTGGCCCTGTTATAGATTCTCTATCAGCTGTATTTAGCCCTTAACTCTTCAAGTCTCAGGTCCAATACAGCTAGCCTCAAATCTATAACAGGGCCAATACAGTAACAGCCAGGTAATAACACTGTAATACTGCATGATTATTTACCTATTTTCTGCAATCCGTCTTTTATTTGACAAACTTATTTTCGCATGCCATATTTTTTTTGGGGAATATGTGAGTAGAAAAATAAGTCTAATTTAAATCTTAGTCAATATCTAAAATTGAATTGTTCCTTATTGAACAACTTCAAGTAATTTTATAAACTTGAAGTTAAATTGCTGCGAACTGGATAGAAAAGGCTTAACATGAAATAAAGCATCCATGAAATAAGTTGGGTTACAAAATTTATTCTATGATGTGTAAGGGAGAGGACATCATTAATGTTGTTATACGACCGCAAATTTTGAAAAAATTTTCGTCGTATATTGCTATCACGTTGGCGTCAGCGTCGTCGTCGTCGTCGTCGTCGTCGTCGTCGTCGTCGTCGTCGTCGTCGTCGTCGTCGTCGTCGTCCGGCGTCCGAATACTTTTAGTTTTCGCACTCTAACTTTAGTAAAAGTGAATGGAAATCTATGAAATTTTAACACAAGGTTTATGACCACAAAAGGAAGGTTGGTATTGATTTTGGGAGTTTTGGTCCCAACATTTTAGGAATTAGGGGCCAAAAAGGGCCCAAATAAGCATTTTCTTGGTTTTCGCACTATAACTTTAGTTTAAGTTAATAGAAATCTATGAAATTTTGACACAAGGTTTATGACCACAAAAGAACGGTTGGGATTGATTTTGGGAGTTTTGGTCTCAACAGTTTAGGAATTAGGGGCCAAAAAAGGGCCCAAATAAGCATTATTCTTGGTTTTCGCACAATAACATTAGTTTAAGTAAATAGAAATCAATGAAATTTAAACACAATGTTAATGACTACAAAAGGAAGGTTGGTATTGATTTTGGGAGTTTAGGTCCCAACAGTTTAGGAATTAGGGGCCAAAAAGGGACCCAAATAAGCATTTTTCTTGGTTTTCGCACCATAACGTTAGTATAAGTAAATAGAAATCTATGAAATTTAAACACAAGGTTTATGACCATAAAAGAAAGGTTGGGTTTGATTTTGGGAGTTTTGGTCCCAACATAATAAGGGGCCCAAAGGGTCCAAAATTAAACTTTTGTTTGATTTCATCAAAATTGAATAATTGGGGTTCTTTGATATGCTGAATCTAACTGTCATGACTGTGTATGTAGATTCTTAACTTTTGGTCCCGTTTTCAAATTGGTCTACATTAAGGTCCAAAGGGTCCAAAATTAAACTTAGTTTGATTTTGACAAAAAATGAATCAGTTAGGTTCTTTGATATGCTGAATTTAAAAATGTACTTAGATTCTTGATTATTGGCCCAGTTTTCAAGTTGGTCCAAATCGGGGTCCAAAATTAAACTTTGTTTGATTTCATCAAAAATAGAATAAATGGGGTTCTTTGATATACCAAATCTAACTGTGTATGTAGATTCTTCATTTTTGGTCCTGTTTTCAAATTGGTCTACACTAAAGTCCAAAGGGTCCAAAATTAAACTTAGTCTGATTTTAACAAAAATTGAAATCTTGAAGTTCTTTGATATGCTGAATCCAAAAATGTACTTAGATTTTTTATTATGGGCCCAGTTTTCAAGTTGGTCCAAATCAGGATCTAAAATTATTATATTAAGTATTGTGCAATAGCAAGTCTTTTCAATTGCACAGTATTGCGCAATGGCAAGAAATATCTAATTGCACAATATTGTGAAATATCAATTTTTTTTTTAATTAGAGTTATCTTTCTTTGTCCAGGATAGTAAGCAAGAAATATCTAATTGCAAAATATTGTGCAATAGCAAGATTTTTTTTAATTGGAGTTATCTTTCTTTGTCCAGAATCAACTTAAATCTTTGTTATATACAATATACAATGTATATTCACTTTTTACTACCAACTGATAAATTAAAATAATCTTTACCATTCAGTGATAACAAGCAGTTTTTTTACATCTTAATATTTTATGATGTATTTAAATGAGTAGTTATTTTTGCAAACTCCATTAGAAATTTTAATTGAGATTAGTTTTGGAATAAGGGAAAGGGGGATGTGATTAAAAAAATTGGGTTCAATTTTTCTCATTTGAAATTTCATAAATAAAAAAGAAAATTTCTTCAAACATTTTTTTGAGAGGATTAATATTCAACAGCATAGTGAATTGCTCTAAGAGAAACAAAAATTTTAAGTTCATTAGAACACATTCATTCTGTGTCAGAAACCTATGCTGTGTCAACTATTTAATCACAATCCAAATTTAGAGCTGAATCCAGCTTGAATGTTGTGTCCATACTTGCCCTAACCGTTCAGGGTTCAACCTCTGCGGTCGTATAAAGCTACGCCCTGCGGAGCATCTGGTTATAACTTGTGTCCAATCCATTTTGCTTCCTTTTCAAATAAAATATATTTAAACTTAACTATGACATGTGTTCTTTAACAGGGATGAACAATATAGACAGATGTGGTCTGAATTAGAGATGTTAATAAAAGGTTATGCCGATACTTCACCTAACCACCAGAAAGTTCTAGAATGTCTCCTAGATTGTAAAAAACCAACAGCAGAAGATAAATCTCCAAAGAAAGGGGATAAAGTATTTGCAAAAGAGGAAAAAATGGATGTTGATTCACAGGTAGAACAGTCATGGAAAACTCTGGAAAAGTAAGATTACATTACCTATTTTTATGGCCCACAACAAAGTTGTTAGATGCCATATAGGTTTACCCTTGTCCGTCATTTTGTCATTCCATCATTCCATAACAAACCATTATACGGACTATTTTTCTAAACGCCTTCAGATATTGGGGTGATTTTTGGTGTATGAGTTAACCATGATGAGTTACAGATCAAGTATAAGTTTTTTTTCGGCTCCACTAATTTTTGTAGAAATTAAGGGCTTTGGACTTCGATGATTTGTTGAAAATCACAGTTATACAGACTTTTTTTCTAAACACCTTCAGATATTTGGAAGATTTTCAGTATGTGAGTTAGCCATGATGAGTTACAGATCAAGTTGAAGTTTCATTTTGCTTTTTTGCCGAAATTATAGGCTTTAGACTTAAAAAAATTGTTGAAAATCACAGATTTACAGACTTCTTTAGATATTTTCTGATTTTTGATATGTCAGTTAACCATGATGAGTTACAGATCAACTTAAAGTTGAGTTCCGCTCACCTATTTTTTACCAAAACTAAGGGATTAAGACTTTCAAAATTGTTGACAATCACAGTTATACAGACATCTTTTTCTATATGCCTTCAGATTTTGAGCTGAATTTTGATATAAGATACTACCATCATGTTTGTGTCCACATGTGTTTTGAAATTGCAGATTTTTCAACTTTTTGAGACAGGGCCATTCATGTCGTTTGGACACATCTAGTTCTAGTTTGAGTTATGAGATAAGCCAGGAATTCATCTTACATGTGAAATGTCAGGAATTTATCTTGCATGTGAAAAGTTAGGAATTAATGGTACTGTTTTTTTGATACATAAGAAAAGTCAGGATTTATCGTACTCTCTTATAAAAGTGTTTATATCAAACTTGATACCTTATTGGTTGAATCCATGGTCATTTCAAACAAAAAACTAAGATAAAATTGATTTTTGCTTCTTTTCTCCTTCGCATGCAGTATTTAGGAGTAAGTGCAATGATTGGTCTGCTTGATGTCCATAACATGTTTCTGTGTATGATGACATGTCTTCCTGATTACTGTTACAATTGCATGAAAAAATCAAGTTAGACTAAAAAAAATCAGGGTTCAGATTTTATAACACAGAATGTTTTGTTTTTCTTTTATTGAGATGAACACAAATCTTAATGTTTTTGGTGACTTTGAAGTAAGGGAAGTAACCCTATTTGAAAACAAGTCTATATGAAAGACTAAGTATAAGAGTCTTGATGTTAAACAAATAGTGTTGTACAAAATGTATATATTTTTTTGTAATATTGATTGATGTTTAGTGGTGAGTATTTCATGTCTACAAGTTTGAGAACAAATTAAACAATAAGTCAAGCTAGTGAGTGCTGCATTGTGGGTGATCCTGAAGGAAACACCCTTCAGCAAAGGACTGTCAGAACTAAATCAGGAAAAATTTCTATATCCATGGTCAATCCTTAAGCTTTAATATTTTTGAAAAAATATAAATAAATATGAAATATGAAGATTATACATCATTTACAATGAAAGTATTGCTCAAATTTCAGACAATAATATTACTGGTATACCAGTCAAGTTGGAATAGAGAAAATGATTACATTGTATGAAATTACAAATTTGGAATTCAAGTTACCAATTTTATTTTACTAAACTCAGGTACCAGGAGACATAAATGATACTAGAACACACCCGCGAAATCGCGGGCATATACAGATTGTGAACTGTTGTAGGATGATTTTTTTTATTAAAGATATTATGTATGGAGAATTTCATAAAAGCCCTCTCCCTTTTTCAAAAGTCCGATATGTGTTTCCTTTCTGTTAAATTCAATTATTTTCGTGTTTATGGCCTCAGACCACAATTATTCTTCTCATTTGCTCCAATGCATCTTTTGGTAAAAGTCAAATTAAATTAAAAATTTGCACCGCTTCAAACATGAAATAAATGTTACTGCTTATATATAATAGATCATTATTAGTCTAATAAAATATGCTTCTTGGACAATCCATCAGTGCTTTTGTTCTTTTGAGAGCCTTATAAACAGGCCAATGGTAGGATATGAATCTTGTATTATAAATGACTACGACCGACTAAGGCTAATTTGAGGGGTGGTCGGAGGGGTCCTGATCCTGAAATCCCGGACCTTAAAAACATGAAATCCCGAGATGCAGAATTTAAAGATATTCATATCCCGAAATCCCGAAATCGAAAAATATATTCCCAGATCCCGTAAGGACCAATCCCCAAATCCCGTGCTTAAAAACACCCGATCCCGACGTCCCGAAAAAGGTCTTGCCTCCCACAAATCTCTACCCTACTTTCATTTTTGCAAAATCAGTACTTTCACTGTCAACTATAAATGTTTATGCCCCATTTATGGGCATTATGTTTTCTAGTTTGTGCATCCGTGCGTTCGTCCGTTCGTCTGTCCGTCTGTCCCGCCTCAGGTTAAAGTTTTTTTTTGTCGAGGTAGTTTTTGATGAAGTTGAAGTCCAATCAAATTGAAACTTAGTAAATATTGTGCCGATGTGGCATCCGTGTACTATGGACACATTCTTGTTTCCACATGTTTTACTTATTTTAATATATAATGCAACTGACATGACCCCTTAAATAGTAAACATTTTATAGAAAGCAGTAGACAGAATACAGTGAGTCTCTATATATTAAAGTAGTATAATCGTAGTTTACATGTAGATAAACGCGAAAAATAATTGTCCTCTCTAAGGAGGTATAATAGTTGTGGTTCTTGCATTCTAAACACCATAATATGGAGAACGCTCTGGTTGGATTATTTATATTTCATTTTTGTTATCTATCATACGATTGGTTGTACTTGTGCATGTTTCAGACTGGAAGTTTATCTATGACTAAAAGTCAGTCTGATGACGGAATCAATATCCGGACTCCTTTTTTGTCGTTTTTCTCCAAAAATAACTCAATCTGAATAATCATAAGAATGGATGACAAATGCGACTATGCATGTTACCTTTAGAACACAGAGGCATGATGATTAACACACCCGCGAAATCGCGGGGAAATAGAGCGTATGTAAACTGTAAAATAAATTACAACTGGAGAATTCCAGGAGAGGTATCAAAGGACGAAGGAACTTGGGGACTAGGCACATTTGTTTTTGCCCTCCCTATTTTTTCCAAATACTGATTTTCATTCTCTCTGGTCACTAATATATTAAAAGTCACCCCAGTAAAATATATGGACGCCTATATTTTCGTTTTTCTCCCAAACTGAAATACTTTAAGCAAGGATTATAAATGCTAAAACACACCCGCGAAATCGCTGGCATCCAGAACGTGGTTGAAAGTATGTTAAGTGTTGTAGGATGAATTTTTGTACAAAAAAAATAATGACTGGACAATTTCAGGAAAGATAATAAAAGTAATAGGTACTTTGGGACAGGACAATTGTTTTTCTAGCCCGACTCCTAATTTTTTTCCTCCAAAACTCCTATAATTTTTTTTAATTGATTTAAATAATGTTAGCGTTTATGTGTATATTATGAACATACATTACTATAAATAAAGTGTATTTGCTTTTTACTATATCAAATCTCAATTTACTAATCGATCCAGGGCGGTCATTGACAAATTATATAGATCCTCTCTATTTATTAAACCCAGTGACCATCATGGATAGTTAACGGTGACCTATAGTTGTTAATGTCCGTGTCATTTTGGTCTTTTGTGGATAGTTGTCTCATTGGCAATCATACCACATCTTCTTTTTTATATTGAAAATGATAGAAGATAGCAAATACACGTTATTCATAATCCTTGGTATGTACAAAGTACAGAAAAAACGAAAACCGGATGTCTAGTCTGGCTTGAAATTTCGTCAAATGACGGAAAATTTTCCGGACGCAGTGTTTTTCGTTTTTCTCCCAAAATAACCCAAACTGAATAATCATAAGAATGGATGACAAATGCGACAATACATGGCACCTTTAGGACACAGAGGCATGATGATTAATTTATTGTGGAAGGAAGAGAAGCGACACACAAAATGAGCTCTTCTCGTTTAATAGTATAGATATTTAAAATTGAGTTGACAAATTTTGTTTAACTTTTGTTTGGTTTTTAATAATGAAATAAATTTCATTTGTATTTTGTTTTCTTCTAGATTCCAGAAAATGACAGAGAGGGAAAAATCAGATCACAACAAAAGTGATTCTGGCCCACCATCGAAACGAGCCAAGATGGAAGAACCTTCAGCCAGCACAGGAAGCAGTATGTTATTAATACAAGTTATAAACATATCACTTTAAGATGTTTTAGTGGGATTCAATATTTTCATGATATCATATTTTTTTTAATATTGTAAGAACTGCCATACTAAAGTTGTTTGTGTGCTTCTAACTAGTTCATTGAACTTTTTTCTGCGAATCTTTCTTATATTCTATTTCTCATAAAAATACATATCCCCTTTCATATGTTGTAAACATGTATACAGATTATTTTCTTCCAGTCTTTTGTCTTTTGATCCAGATTACAAAAAAATATGCTGTTTCAGAATGTAAAATGTTTTTGATAGTATTTTCTAATATTACAAAAGTAAACAACTTCTCATACTTCAATGAGTTTGTACTTATTTTGTTATACAAAAAAAAAATTATCCATGGTCTTTAATTCTGAAACAGTAAATACATATTGTTGAAGGAATTCGGTGAATTGCATTGAGGATACACATTTTAATTGGGGACATTATTTTCACTAGCCAAGGGTTACGATCCACTTCACTCCTCTCCACTCTTGGCAGGTTAAGCCAATATTTGTGATAATGTTACACCATCTATTGGTTGATTAAAGTCACACCAATTCCAAATACATTATTCTTAACCAATGTTAACACTTGAACTCTCTTCAGTGTAGAGGTGAAAATGTTTTAGCGTCTAGAGTTTACAACCTTGGTGAAGTAGGAAACCAAAATATACGATAACATTCAATCATTTGTGCAAGAAACATACACATGAACTTCGATAAGTTGATTAAAAACATTTAAATTGTCACTAGATATAATTGTATGTTTCAGGTGGTAAAAACTTCTTGCGCAATAAGGACATTGCAATTGTTTACCACCTTTTTCTACATTTACACAAGATCATGTTATAAAATTTTTCTTCTTCTTTCGTTAAGGAGTTGACCTCATATTTGAGTGTTTTAATAACTCCGCTCCGTAAAACAGGAGGCTTCTCCAATGAATAAAATAAAAATTTCCAAATATTTAAAACTATTTACACTGTACAATTTGGCAAGCTGGTGTCTAGTTTGGCTGCATCTGGGTCCAGGGCACACTGGATAATCTGGCCATGAACTCTTCAAGTGTTGCTGCAGCTGCTACTGTGTCTTGCAGTAAGTTTCAGTCTCTTATAGAGCGTAAGAAAAAGGAATTGTTGTAAACTTCCTTTGTTGCACTGATTTGTCTGAGTCTATTGCCACCCCTTGTTCTGCTGTCCCCAGGTATGTAGTAGATAGCTGGTTGTATCTCCACTAGTTGGTTCTGGATTTTGTAACAAAAGACGAGTCACTGGTTCATTTGTCTTCATTGTAGAGTGTCCCACTGGAGTTGGTCTAAAAGGCCAGTGACACAGCCTGGGGAAGTGTCGGTGTACTGGCAAAACGTGCTGCTTTGTGCTGTACCCATTTAAGGTCTTTGATCAGTGTGGTTTGATGGGGGTCCCACACTGTGGCAGCGTACTCGATCGATGGTCTGATCAGTGCACAATAGGCCATGTTTTTGACAGATGGCTTACAACGGCCAAGGTTCCTGCATAGAAAACCAGGGTCCTGGTTGCTTTTCCAGTGGTGTTATTTATGTGTTTATTCCACTGTAGTTCTTGACTATTGGTAACTCCAAGGTATGCAGCCAGTTACGACTGAAACCATTAATGATCATTACCTTGTGTCTCAGAAATTCTATCTTAATCTGCCAAGGATGGAGAGGAGGGAAGTGGATTGTATCCCTTGGCTAGCGAAGATGTGGGAACATATGATTTCCATTTAGAATTCTGTCTTTGTCAGTGTTTTAAATCACTACTGGTCCTGCAAATGAGAAATTTGAAAAACAATCCTATAAGCATCCATACATCACATGTTCATACCAATGAGGTGGAAATAAGAATATGTGAACCATTCCAGGTCCAGTCTTCAACACAGAGCCTTGGCTCACATCAAACAGCAAGCTATTAAGAAACCCAAATTAACTAATGTAAAAAAAAATAAGAGAAAAAAGAAATGCTTATGGACCACATCAAAAGAGACAACCACTGAACAACACTGACTTAGGACAGGTGCAAAAAAAGCCTGCTTCATCTGTTAAAAGTACTCAAGTGACAAAAATTTCTGTACATTTTTTAGTCCACAAAATTTTGGGTGTTTGTCATAAAATGTTTTTATTTTATACTTTTTCAGCTTCAGGACCACAGAATCTCTTATCATTATGGACAAACAGAATTGCTTCAATCCACTCAAAAAGACATGTGGAGTTTGCAGGACGGCTGGAAAGTAAAGATAATGTTGCTGAATTGTATCAACATATGAATGAAGATAAGGGGTAAGAAAATATTTATGTAAAGAGGAGGAACTTTTTTAATTCATGTGAAAATACCATAATAGCATTGTAAAAAAATATCTTTTGGTTGAATGCAATTTACAAGCAAAACAACACAAAACTTGCCAGGGGGCAATTATCTTGAATTGTTAAAAAAAAATAGGATTAATACCAAAATTGCTCAGGAAGCATTCAAACACAACATTGACAATTACCTCCCTTACACTGCTTTTAAATTATGTATAAAGAAATGTTGTATTGTTTTGAGGTGATTAGCTGTCAATTTATTTTTATGCCCCACCTACGATAGTAGAGGGGCATTATGTTTTCTGGTCTGTGCGTCCGTTCGTTCGTCCGTCCGTCTGTCCCGCTTCAGGTTAAAGTTTTTGGTCGAGGTAGTTTTTAATGAAGTTGAAGTCCAATCAACTTCAAACTTGGTACACATGTTCCCTATGATATGATCTTTCTAATTTTAATGCCAAATTAGAGATTTTACCCCAATTTCACGGTCCACTGAACATAGAAAATAATAGTGCGAGTGGGGCATTCGTGTACTGAGGACACATTCTTGTTAGAAGTTACTATTTTAAAACAGCTGATGAGTTTTAAAATTTAAGCCATGCTTATTTATGTTATTTTCTATTTTGGAAATTTGACTTGAGATTATGACCATATCTTTAGGTAAAGATTTTTTTTGAAAAATGAGGGGAAAAGGGGGGGGGTAAAA